>VDFB02169400.1:228804-376717 GCA_007258455.2 Sequoia sempervirens
ACCTCCTTTGAAATCAAAGAAAAAAGCACTCTTTCTATCATTCCCTCAATATTCTTTTCAACCCATTCTTGAATCTCCATAAATAATCCATCCTTGACCTTCTCTTTATCAAATTTTGACACCAAATCAACATCATTTCCTTCCAACAATGAAGCATTCTTCAAACCTACTATCTTAGCATCATCATTGTTAGTGGTGGTTGCAAATTCATCATGTTTGTCTTCCTCAAGCCTTATAAACTATTTCTTTCCTAACATTATCACCTGTGTTGCCTTGGTTTGTTCCTTAACATCCTCCTACAACGGTGTTAATGTAAAAGAAGTTCCATCCTTTTCAATATCATAAATATTGTTTCTACCATCATAAATTGCATGTCTATGAAACTGCCATGGTCTCCCAAGCAACAAGTGACAACAATCCATAGGCAACACATCACACAACATCCTATCCTTGTATCCACCTATTTTCAACTCAACCCAAGCTTGTTCATTCACTAAAACAAATTGAATTTCATTCAACCAAGACACTTTATAAGGTGTTTTATGAGGTATCTTTTCCAACTTGAGTTTATCAACCATTTCATTAGACACCATGTTATCAGTACTCCTTGAATCTATAACAACTTTACATACCTTTCCATTACATTTGCAGGTTGTCCTGAATAGTGTCAATCTTTGTGTTGTCTCCTTCTCCTTGGAAGCTTTGAGGAGTGTTTTTCTAACCATAAAATATTCTCCAACTTCTGGAGCAACAAGCTGATTAGGAGATTTTACACTTTCACAATCATCCTCTTGCACCAATTGAACTCTTTTATCACCACCGGTTGAAGTAGAAGCTTGTTTATCTAGACACTTCCATGCTTGATGGACAAACTGATTGCAATGATAACATATTCCTAAAAATGTGCTTGAACTTCTACCTCCACCAAATCTCCCTTTGAAACCACTAAAGCCACCTCTTTGATTAGCAACTTGGTCTTTGTTTTTACTTGCATCTTCTTGGTCTTCATAGGATTGCCTTGAACCTCTTCCTCTACTAGTCCTGCCTTTGTCTCTTCCTTGTATTTCTTTCCTTCTTTTTAACTTCTCTTCTACCCTAGAAACCAATTGAAAACATTCTTCAACCGTCCTAGGAGTTGCTAAAATCAATTCATCCTAAATTTGAAACCTTAAACCATTCATGTACCTTGCTGTCTTCTCATTTTCATCTTCAACATGACCAACTCTAATACTTAATTTGTGAAATTCTTTAGTGTATGCCATGACATCCTTTTCCTTGTGCTTTAAGTTTTGAAAATTCTTGAAAGCTTGTATTACATGATCACCTGGCAAGAATTGGCTCTTGATCTTTGACACCATCCTATCCCATGAACTAATTTTTGTCTTTCCCCTTTTCACTCTTTCCTCTTGTACATAATTTCACCATGTTAAAACATGAACTTTAAACTTAGTCTTAGAAAACTTTACCTTTTGATCATCTGCAACCTCCTTGTACTCAAAGTAGTTGTCCAGTGCATCTATCCAATCTTACACCTCTTCAACATCCAAATTTCCACTATACATTGGCACATCCAATCTCGGATTAGAAGCATCTCCTCTATCAACCTTGAGAATTTTCACCATCCTTCTCTCATCAGGGTTCAACTCATCATCACCTTGGAATCTTCTTGGAGGGTTTTCACCCTCACAATCTTCCTCTTCCTCTCGGTCACTTTCCTCTTCAATGGCCTTTCCTCTCCTTTGATTGGTCTCTAATGCTACAAGTCTGGATAATACTGCTTCTTGTGACTCCTTCATCAACCTAATCTCTCTAGCAATAACTCCACTTCCTTTAGGAGGAATCTTGATCCTTCAAATTGTAACTTTTTACTACTTCAAATTGCAACCTTTCCCCTTCAAAAGATCAAAAACCTATGCTCTGATACCAATTGATGTAGAGCAGGGAGGTAAAATGAAAAACCTTTCAAAACTAACTCAAATAAAACAAGTTTCGAACTTAGCAACCCAGCTTCATGGGTTTCCTTTACAAACTCACCATTTTCCTAATAGGTCAACAAACCTCATTTTTCCTTCAAACAATTCATGTTAGGAACCTAGAATCCAAAAGATGTTTCAAATACCCATTATCCTCTTACATAACATATCCAATTTTTAGGTAGGGTTGTTTCAGACCATACTCTCTTAAAAATTATTGTTACACTGCCCTTGAGCCCCAAATATGTGACTTTTACAAAGAAACTACCATAAAATCCTTTCCTCAACCACAAAAATTTATTCCCTGACCTCAATCAGGTCACACATAGACTGAATCCACAACTTTTACCAAAAGAATCATCCACAAACTCATCGAACTTCAAAATCTCATCTAAACCCTATTTAGGCTTGCTTCCAATGAGGGTTTATTGAATATCTATATTCCAGGCCTCAAACCACTTAACAACTACCTCAAACACATTAATTTGGGTCTGCACATGCTTTCCAAACCATTTGCCACTCTTTGCCAATGCCTTCCCATCAAACTTCAAGTCTTAGCTATCATTTTTAAGCCCAAAACTCATGAAGTATCAACTACGACAACATAAAAATGCCATCAAACCCTACTCCTTGCTCCTAAAACCTACTTTAAAATCTAACCCTACCTAAATGCACCCATTCCACCAATTTGCAAACAATTCTACCGGTGGAGTGGGTCATTAAGGCATTTTAACCACTCTCAAACCCTCCAAACAGGGTTTTCAACTCATCCTCAGTAAAATGCTAATAAAATTATTCAATCTCTATGAAATTCAATCAAATGAAAACCAAAATGATGTTACTTTATGCCTCCATCAAATTTAATAGCTTTTATAACAATATTCCTCTGTACGGACTTGTACAATAACCTATAGCAACAAACTTGTAAGAAAACACACAGAAAATAGAGATTTCTTATTGCTTCAACAAAAATCTTCAACACAGCCTTACATCGAGTTTCTAGAGCATATTTAAACTTGTCCCACCAAAAATAAACTAAAAAAACCAACTCTAATAGCCTTTTGAACTACTTGACCATTGGGTTTCCATTTTTGCATTTTGCCCATGACAACTTTTGCAAGATTTTACAATATTTGCAAGATTGACCCCAAATGACTCTAGTTACATTTCAAATGGTCTATTATGACCTTATTAGATGACATTAGACTCAAAACACCCCCAAACTTAACCTAAGACCATATTTACATCAATTGACATGGTGCCCCTACACCATAAAGGCATAGTTATCTACAAATTCGTTGGCCAACTCAGACAATGTTGTTATGCCCCTAGGTAATCGTGAAAACCATTCAAGCGCAAGACCAGCTAGAGTTCTATGGAATAACCTCATCAAGTATGTTTGCTCCGAGGCAATGTCAACACAAGCCATGCTAAATCCTTTGATGTGCTCTATTGGGTTTCTCATCTCCTTGTACTTTGAAAAGATCAAAATTGTGTATCCTTGTGGAAAAGGAGGCATGTAGATAATCCTATCAAAGGGGTATGGATGCAAGTCTTGCATGTTGTAGGATTTTTTGGTTGTTACTTGGATGTTCTCCACTTGTTTATTTAAAGGAAGCATGTGTGTAGTTAAAGCATCCACCTATGGGTTTGGTAAGTCATTCGTATCATTGGGTCCCACATTTTGTGGTGGTACATGTTAGGTGTATGAAGGCGTCTATTGTTGCACCTGAGGTATATGTGTATATGTGGTGTTTATGTTGGATTGCCATTGTGTGTTTTGACTTTTGGGTTGTGCATGAGTACCTTGTTGTGATGTGTTTAGCATAAAGGTATTTGATCAAAATCTTGGTTGTGCTGGATTCCCCCTAGGCAATGTATGTGTACTTTGTTGTCCTTGTGTAACACTGTTTTGAGGGATATCATGACTATATGTGGGACCCTTGACATTAGCTGTGGGTGTGGTTCCTAAACCTGAAAAATCTTACTCTCTTATGTCCAAGAGGATTGTTTGAGGTAGTATTCATGGTGTTGGTTGAGGTCATAAAGGGATTAGTGCCCATCGATGGTGTTGTTGATTGTATTACAGGTGTTGATGTTGATTGGGTTGCAACCTCTATCATGGATTGTGTAGCAGATGATGTTTTAGGTGGAGCTATGAAAGGCATCCCAAAAGCGGGAGTAGTGTGAACCATTGCAGAACTTAGTGTAGCTCCTCCTAAAGGTATGTTAAGGTTTAGTTGTGGTATAACATTATGTGGAATATGTGTCGTAGGACCTTGGTTTTGGTTTGAGACATTTTTAGGTGAAGACACCGCTTGTAGCGTGTTTATGTCAAATCCAAGTGGTAATTTAACTCCATCTACTATGAGTTTGGCTAAAAATTTCTCAGGGTCGAGCATGATGAGTTCATCAACAAATTCAACAACCTCAGGATCCTAGGCTATTGCCTCAAGTTCCTCAACAGTTATACGACCTCGGTCGTCTCTCATGAGAAATTTTTCAAATGGGTTAACATATGAGTAAAACCTTGGAGGTTCCTATAATGTTGACCCGAGGTTCATTTTGCTAGTGGGATTGTAAGAGTCCTCATGTTGTTGTGAAGGGTCCATTTCTAATCATCTCTTTTGTAATCTGGTTTGGACCATAAGATAAGACTTGCTCAAAGATGGATGACAAGTAAATGTGAACCGTAAGGTATGCAACTACCTAAGATGTGAAAGTATAAGCTATGTTTTTGGTTTTTTTTGGTATAGATTATGACATGCAATGACTAAGGTATGACTTAAGATAGTGTTTAAAATGCAAATGTCTAGGATATGAAAGTTAAGCTATGTTTTTGGTCTTTTTTGGTATAGATTATGACATGCAATGACTAAGGTATAATACAAACTATATGTCAAAATCTTTCGATAACTAAGGGATGAGTCACTAACTAACCAAGTTTGATGCAAGGTTCCACCTAGGATTGCCAATGATGTTTTAGGATCAATACCAGAATGACTAAGTGATAGGTTGACTAAGTGGAATTCAAACTAACCTATTGAGTTTGAGGTATTCCGCTAAGATGACAAAGGAAAGATTGTAAAATGATATGTCAAAGGCAATCGTATTTGAATCTATGTTTCCAATCAAGGTAAGACAATTTGTCTACCCTAAGTCTACAATGTATGATGGACAAGGATTCCCCTAAGTATGCTAAGGATGATCTAAGTAATGCAATGATGAAAGTAATAGGAAAAATAAGGATGAACCTAAATATGAGCAAGTCACAGGTTTGGATTTAGGTTTATAGCAGAGAGTAGATTAGTTAATGAAATCCTACAATAAATGTTCTGAGTTTTCAATTTGCCAAATGTCAAATTTTTTTGTGACAGGTAGATGCATCGTTCTAGACTGCAAATTCAGTTCAAAATATCAAATGCGTCATAGAAAATAGGATCCTATAGTAAATCATCTGAGTTTTCAGTTTGTTAAAATACAAGAATTTCTATGACAGGTAGATGTGTCGTTCTAGACTGCAACTGCGGATCAGAATATCAGATGTGTCATAGAAACTCACGAATGCAGTTTGCAATGTCAGGTGTGGTTTACCGGTAAAATCTAAGTCTCAGGTTTGGATCTAGTTTCATTTTTTTAATTGAAAAAGTTTCTATGATAGGAAAATGTGTCGTTCCAGATTGCAAATGCGGTTCATAATATCATATGCATCATAGAAGCTCATAGATGCAGTTTTCAGTCTCAGATGTGTTGTAGGTTTTGAAAATTGTGACTCAGAATGCCAAATGCGAGTTTCTGTTGAAACAATTACGACTTAGTATGCCAGATGCGAGTTTTTGTGTGATAGATGCATTGAACAGTGAATTGGTCCTAGGTTTTGACACATTTCTAACTTGTTTAAGATTGACTTTTGAACATTTTTGTTTGATCAGATCTGATTGAACACACATGTAAGACACGCCAAGCAAAGTGTTTGAAATAAATAAACAGACAATTACAAATCTTAAGGCTAGCAAGGACAATATCTGTTGGACTTGGACTTAGAGTTTCCTCCAACCACACTATCTAGAGCAGATGACTTAGGATCTTGGTAAGCCTGAGAAGTGAGTGCACTGTAAATTTTTCAATGTCTACACCATCCATTATGGTAAGTTTATCCACTCCTCAATCCTAGCACCTAGAATTAGGAAATAACATTTTATAAGCCCAAGGTCAAATGTAACCACCACTATAGTGTTCCACCTCCCTCATGAATGGATATAAAAAATAGTATCAAGATTCTTAAGAGAATCTAAATACAAAACATTTCTCTAATTATGCCCTAGGTATCCAAGTATGTGTTCCAAGAGGGAGACACATAAAATATACATAAGATTTGCAAGGTTAATAACACCTTAATCATAACATTCTCCCACTTGACATTATATAGTGCATAACAATCCCAATGACCTCTCATGTGTATTGATACATATCTTGGAAATAGATTGCAAATAATTGCATACTTGGAGGATCAACTTTCTCATTTGGGTTTGGTTCCAAGTTATCACCCTCTCCCTTATCTCTATAATTTAGGAGTCACTTTACCTTGTAGCTCATTTTGTGCTTATTATATTATGTTGCTCAAGCTTGCATATCTAAGGTAACCTTAGCATTAGAGTCCTGATGAAATTTTTTTTGAAATAATTATTTATTAATAGTGAACTTATTCCCTTGGGCTCAACAATGTCATGAGTCTTGGGATTATATTGCGTTATTGTCCATCCAATTAAGTCTAGGTTGATAAAAAAAATTAGGCATCACTACTTTCCCAATGTTGAGTCTCCAATCATTGCATAGAGGGATTTTATGGAGTGACTTTCTAAAGAATGTCTTAAGTAACAACCCTCCACTTTTGAAACTCATATAGTCATGAACTTTGGCCATACAATCCTCAAATTGGTTTGTTAACATTCCCTTCCCTATCATTTTTTTTTAAATGACATAAGAGAACAATTTTGTTAAATATTAGGTGGATGTGCATTTGGATGACATGTTGGGATATTTGACTAGGATTGAGGCTAGGTAGATTTTTTTAATTTCTTTAATTCAATTATGCTTCCCAAAACCCCTTTTATGACTATACATACAACAAGAAGTTAAACAATCAAATTGAATAGAATAAGACTTTTGATCTTGACATGAAGATTTTAAGTCACCTAATTGTATTGGCCTATCACTATATTCCCTAAGCAATGGAAATGGGATAACTCATAGCAAACTTATTGCCAACTATGGAGAAGTAAACGAGCTAGAGTACAATAATTTTCAAGAAATCCCTATGTGATTTAAAATAGACAAGACACTTGAACAGTATAGGTGATGCATTAACAGCATCACTTTTGCTTGTGTCCGCAGAACATGGCATCATGATTAACTCATCTGAAAGTGGGGGTGAACCATAGCCAACAGATACATTTCATCTTGGTGATAAGAGTGATGTGCTTTTTAGTGAGGACCACAACTCGATACAATAAATGGGGCTCAACACAATCAAAGAAATGCTGAAAAAGCTAGTTAGAAAATAAGCGTGTGGTAAAGGATTTCCTTGAAAGATGGTAGGACCCAAACAATATTCTACTTTTAGAGGTTTTTTATTGGTCCATTAAAGAAACACACCATCAAATCAATTGCCACATGGCGATAGGTATAAATGTGCCAACATGTGAGTGCACTTTACTTATTCGTGTAGACAATGGAATAGTAAATTCTCAAGGCACAATAATGTGGGGCCCACCTTTAGGTTAGCACTTAATTTTGTGCCCATTCTATAGGTAATGCAAGGGGTTTAGACGGATGTCACTATATGGTTGGGTATGCATTGCTTGAGTCAATGGATCCACATTAGCAAATACTAAAATCACTATGCCAAAGCGATAAGATGGGTTATAGTGGGTAAGCCTCAACATAGTGCAACAAAAGAGTAGAACACTCTGTAAGTGGAGAGAGCATTTCAAGGGATTTTACAACCTCACATTTTGGAATAAAAGATAAAAGGTCAAAATAGAAACAGTAGTGATAATCATTATGGATTGTGAAAATTTGATGGTATTAAAAGATAAAAAATCAAAATAGACGTGTCAAAAGTGACAAGGGGTTGGTTATGCTATTTGTGTCATGTGTTGAGAGTTGCAAGTATGAATGGAAAATGACTCAACATATTGTGTACAATAGATCTAAAGACAAAAATTACAAAGGAATTGAACATGAATGTGCATGGAAAAATCCTACCACCCATTTACACACTACTCAAGGACTTTTCAAGGATGATTTACAAAGTTGATTCATATTAAAAAATAAACTAGGATGGAAGCCAATATAGAGATGTAATAAGGGGGGAAAATGAGATACATTTTTTTTAAAATTTAGTAGAATGTCAACAATGGCTCTTGTTGGGGATGTGATGCATCTTCTAGGCACAACAAGAAATAATAAAAGATTGTAGGAGCAAAGATAAAAAAAGAACAAAATCAACAAACAAGACACATACACTCACATACACTTCACCATGAGTACAACGATATTTATAGTTATACAAGGAAATAACAAAAAAATTAGAATGTACTTACATTGAGCCATTTCATCATTAATCAAATAATGTTTTAGATGTTTCTCATGAATAGGTATCTCAAGGAATTTGCCATCCATCTTCCTTAGATAAAATGTATCAACCTCAATGATTTTTAATTACATATGGCCCTAACTAGAAGGGCTCCATTTTTTCATGTTTCCCTTTTTTATATATAATTTGAATTCCGCATTAGCATTGGGTCTTCAAGTTGGAATTCTCTACTCCTAATCTTATCAAAAAATTATTTCATTTCATGTCATACTTCATTGTTTTTGACACGGAGATGCCTCCTTGCTCCGTCCAATTGAATAAGTTGGTTTACTCTGTAAGTCATAACACTACCTTCTTCATTCCCATTTTGTTGTATATTTTCTATATTGAAAATTCTATATTCATTGGAAAGGTAGCATCAATCCCATATACCAATTCAAAAAGATATTTTTTATGTGGACTTCTTATGAGTTACTCTACCTACCTAGATGGCTAGTTTTAGCTTATCATACCAACATTTCTTATTCTTGCACATTTTTTACAATCTTTATTAAATTATTGTTACTATATTTAACTTGACCATTTCCTTGAGGATGATATGGTGAATCATTTGTAAATGTTATCCCATGTTTATTTCTTAGATCTACAAAATTTGATGCCTTGAAACATAATGTGTTATTAATGATTAATCTCTATGGCACACCAAAACTAGTTAGAATGTTGTTTAAGATAATTTTTTTAGGGGTGGCTCTTTTAGTGGGAATGGATTCCACCAGCGTGATCCCACAATAGTGGTTTACACTTTTTGGCCAAACTTGACATTGAACTAATTTTTTTAACTAAATCTTCACTTTCGGGCACATATAGCTGCTAAACCATGAGGAATTTGAAGATGATGCAAACTAGTGATTTGTGACATTTGTCTGTAGATTCTAAATATATATATTTTAAAAAAATTTGGAATGAAATTGCATTTCTTTTTCCATCTCCTTCAAAAACTAGTTTTTAACAGTAAACACCATTTTTAAAGAGTGACGTGTACTTTCTAACACAAATTTTTTCTATGAAGCATAAAAATCTATTTTTTTTGAATTTAGATTTGTAACTACGATATAGTGCATGCAATTGGTTTCATAGTGTTTTATTGAATATTTTTTTCTTAATTAAGTTTTGAAGTCAAACCAGTTACAATTTAGACATAGGTTTACTTGCTAACACATAAATTTTTTTGTATGCATCGAAATTCAATTATTATTCTTTTGTTGGATCAAGGACAGCAATATTAAGTGCATAGATATTTTTAAATTTTTTTTTTTGATAATCTACTATTTTTCCACATGTACAAAACAAAGAGCTTGATTTTCAATGAAAAACCTACATTCACAAAAAATAAAAAATAAATATAATAATCAAATTAAATATATTTAAAATTAAACTTTTTTGGAAGCTTATAATAAGGAATGCATACTTACAAAAAATAGACTTTAAATGAATTCATTTGATCCCCCAAAAGGTAAATCAAAAGTGGTTTTTTAACAACATTTTGATAGGTGTAAATGAGACTCCATTATAGGTATGGTTTAAAACTAGTGGGATTCTATCCAAGGGGGTTTGATATAAGGTGGTTTGATCATACCCTCTTCAATTGGAATCCTTTAAATGGAACTTTTCAAGGATTAAATCATTATATTTTCTAAAAATATGTGATTTCAGAAAAAAAACCAGGATGTCCCCAAAAAGTGTAAACCACTATTGTGGGATCACCCACCACTTAGTGAAGTAATTAACAAAAATTAATGTATATTTGAATCTATTGCATGATCTCTTATTTATTTCTCCAATGAATTCAATACCTCAATGTTGGAAGAGAGCTTCTACAAAAATTATCCTTAAAGGAAAAGCACTTGATGCTTTAAGTTTACTAGATAATCTTTTAAATGTATCACATTTACTTATTGGTCCATCCACATATATAAGTAGACTAGGCCACCAATATTCAACTCTAAGAAATTTATGAGTAGTAGTGCTGACTATGAAATGTTTGTCACAATCACCATAGTGGAAGTTAGATGCTACTTTTTTATGCAATCATATTTAGTTTACATCAACCTTCACCATATTTTCCAAGTTCAACTAACCTTGTTACATTTGTACATTCAAATAATTATAGCCATAGAACCATCTAGTAAGGGATTCCAATTATCTAACTATCTAACTACCAAATGGAATACCAACAACTAGAAAGCCATCTAATTACCATAGCAATATTTTAGCATGCAACACATTACAAGAACATGAATTCTCTATATGAGTAGTACATAATAAGCACTAACACTCACATTTGGTTAAAGGTTGTTGAGCCACTCTAGATGTAAACCATTCATTTGTCCTCTTGCATTATAGCCAAAGACTACACATGGCTTCAATAGAAAATATAATCTCTCAATGTATTATGTCTACCTGTGATACCTCTAGGAATCTTAATAATTTCACTATGCTCTTGGTTATCACCACATATTCCAATAGTGTCAAAGGTGTAATTATACTATCACACATAGTTATAGTGACATACCTACAATTATGTAGACGTGAGTTCTCAAAATGACTTGTGATTGGGATAATAACACTATTGTAAAAATACAAGTTCGCATTCGACATCATAACATATAGAAATGATTATGACCTATTGAACATAGACAATCAATGATATTCTACTAGTCCATAGATAAAATCTATTTAGGAACTATCTATAGGTGAATATCACACGTAGTTCTAACATTCTCCCACTTAATATTTATTGCATTAGAGAGTGCAATATACAACCTAATAACTTACCTTATGTATAAAAGTGGGATAGACCCATTACATCCCTACACCATCTTAGTCAAATAATAAATAATATTTACATGACATTTTTTTCCTCTAAAATTTACCTACCTCAACCATATCCCTAAAAAAATCATATTTGAAATCCACATGCTTAATCTAAGCATGATAAGTAGGATTCTCAGCTAGAAAAATTATACTATGTGAATTATAATTTAATATTATAGTATTCTTAAAACTAATATTATAACCTAGTCTTTATAGCCACATAACTTCTTTGCAAGAATGTGTTTCTACCATATGCTTTTCTTTACTTGGAGAAAGTGACTCCTATCACTTATTGACCTTTGATTATGCAAATCTCCAACCTAATTAGAATCTACAAATCCTTGTATGTTCAATAATTTTCCCACACCATTTATATGATGATAAGATAAATAATAATCCAAATATCCTCTTGAGTATCTCAACATTATCTTTACTTGTGTTCAATGTTCCTTACCTAGCTTGGTCATGAACCTATGTAGAAATCCCACTACTTGGGCAAGCTTTGGTACTATTTAGGTCATTGCATACATAAGACTTCCTACTACATTGTCATATGGAACCTTGCTCATGTATTCCAAAGCCCCTATGGACATAGGAAATTGTTACAAACTTAAATTTGTATCAAATAATATGGATATACTTTCCAATTTACTATCATGCATGCCAAACCACCACAAATAATCTCAAGACATTTCCTTTTTTTATCCACAACTTCTTGTTAGCCATATCAGTATGAATCTCCACACCAAGTATAAATATTGCAACACCTAAGTCCTTCATTTTAAACTTACTAGATATAGTTGAGATTCTTGATTAAATTCTTACTATTCTCAATGATAAGCATGGCATCAACATATAAAGTAATAACTAAAATATTATTATTCATGTATTTGTAATACACATAGTGATAGAAATTAATCCTTGTGAAACCCAACTCTAATGCATATATATATATATATATATATATATATATATGAGAAAATAGTAAAAAGAAGATTTCTAAAATCTACACAAAGGCTTGTACCCTGTACAGAACTACAATAGGTTTGCAGTTGCATGATGGGCTCCATGTGGCCCAATTAATAGTAGCTTAAAACCCTATTGTTCCCTTACCCCACTGACCAACCAATGATACCACACTCGTAGTTCATTTAAAACCCACAAGTGGTGAATGTTTACCAATTGGTGCCAACAACCCTAAGAATATTTTGGCAGATTCTCTAATGATGGAGAGTATTTTGTTCAACTAATTGAATATTTTGGCTACTAAAAGTTTTGGTAGTAGATAGGTAATATTCCCTCTAGCATCAACATATTTTGTGAGGCTGCATCGCATATTTCTTGAAACTATGGTATATTCCATTCACAAGGAATATTCTAGCATTTTAGAATATTCCATGCTGACATCATCATTACATAAAATGATGTCAATGAGTGTACTTTCCACCTAGTCCCTTGCCATACCAATCATGCCCTAAAGGAGCTATTTTTTCTTTTTGGCATAAATTGGGTAACAATGTCAAATTTTCACAAATGAAATAGCATCATAAAGCTAGTTCCTTGTACTTTCCAATGATACAAGTCTCATTATTAGATTTCGATATTGGTAAATTTTATCGCTTGTTGAAGTAAGATCATAATTTTCTACTTCCAAGCTCATAACGTATTGCCTATATATCTGATTTTCATTATCTTTCAACGTTGGAAAAGTATTTCAAAGCTCTTTAGATCTTTCCATACACTTTATTTAGAATCTACCCCAAGCATTTTTATTTAGTTTTTCATTATTTAATATATTTTGGTCAATTACCTAGACATCCTAGCACCTTGAAATGTTCTATTTGCATAATATGAATTAATTTGATCTACTTTACATGCGTTGAGATTATTGGTCTATGATTTTATCATTTGAGGAGGTATCATGGATTTTTTATTCATTCGCCTATGGTCATCTTGGAAAAGAGTAATTTTGGGTCTTGGAAAAATTATATCTTGACACATCTTAGGTGGCTTAATATTTTCCTTATCTTTATGGACTCATACCTGAACTAGAAACACCAAGGAGTAGATAAAACATGGGGTAACAAGATTGGCCATGTTGTAGGAGTGATTTTTTTAGTGTTGATTATGACACTATGTGTGTTGTATCGAACATTAATTGTCTACACATACTTTGAACAAGACTTTGGGTGATCCATGGAGATCCTCATATCTCTCCATTCCTAGAGGACCTTGTTACAAATTATCACATTCCCCTTGATGATGTAGATTTCATACCTTTTGATGATGATACTTTAGAGGAGCTTGAGTACATCACATGTCTTGTATATTCCAATGGTTTAGAGGCTTGTCTCTTGTTCCCACTCTCATATCGAGACCCAATATCCATCTTTTATTTTTCTAATTAGATTAGTATTGCCACATCCATGACCCAAGCTATATATTAAGTGTAGTAGAACATTCATCTTCTTCTAGACATAACTACTTGGGTTTATTATATATCATACATATCATCCTTATTTGTGGAGTCTCATATTATAGATTTGGAAGTTTATTTTGAGGATAGTCATCTCCTCTTTCATAAAAATGGCATCATCATTGTTAGACCATCATCATTGTCTTTGAAGCTTGTTCTACATCATTCTTCAGATGATTTTGGATTGACATTGAATCTCATTCCATCATGTGGATATTTCAATAGTTTTTAGAGGCACACATCATTTGGATTAGAATTCCCTATTCATCTAGCTTATGTGAATGACTTCTTCAATCACCAACGGATTTATTTCATCCTAAGGAGAGAATTTCTTTGTGTAGGCAATGAATCATGTTCTTTCTTTAGGCTTCATCATTGGCACATGAGATACTTAATTATAGGGGGGTTCATATTCATATCTTCTCTCCCCTATTAAGGGGACATTTATTGTACTTATGTGACATAAATAGTCCTTGAGGGGGTCATATTGAGTCTTCCTTCTTTCCTTCTTTCACTAGTACATATTTATTTCATTTTTCTCTTATTAAATTTCTCTTTTGGAGAGAAGCTTTTTCTTATACGGTTTTCTCCAATTCTCTATTTATGAGAGATTCACCTATTTGTGCATGGGTACCTCATAAGGCCCTGTAGTTAGGACCCATCCATGCATCAATCCATGCATTTATTATTAGGTTTTCAACTTCTCCCTAAGTTGTACTTAAGGGGGGTGTTAGAGTAAAATAGGTAATCACCTAATTAATTAATTATTCATCAATTAATTAATTATGCCACCTTTTTAATTTATTAAACTTAAGTTAAACTTAGGAATTCTTTTCTATATATTTAGGTCATGTGATTTTTTTGTCTCATAGCATAGGATGAGGACATTTTTCATGGTCTAATTTAATCCTCACCTAGGGTTTACTTTTTCTTTTATAAACATTCATTATTTATTAGTGTAATTATCCAAATTATCAATCAATACAAAATCTATCATGCTTTTTTGGATTAATTATTTTCTCAAGGTTGCATAGCACAATCAATGTCTTTTTGTTTCTTGATATGATAGGTTTTTTGGTTGTAGGTGATTTTTGGGAGCTATGTGGTTCACTATCAACTCCAACATGGTATCAAAACACCAAATTTGTGACTGATCTATTCCTTTTAGGGATATGACCTTGAGAAAAAAATGGCCCATCCTAGGGTGGAACACACATCATTTTTGCATCCAAAATGGCCAAAAAATCTAAGATCACATGTCCAAACATTGAAATTGGAGCAATTGTACAAAAAATATGTTTTAAGAGCATCAAAAGTCGTACAATACCTACATCATCCCATGAGCCCAACATGGAAAATTCGATGAAACTGAAGTATGTTTCATTTGGAGGGAATATTTTTATATTTTACAATATTCCATGCTAACATCATCATTATATTGTAGTGATGTTAGTGAGTGTACCTGCCACCTAGCTCCTTGCCCCACCAATCGAGCCCTAAAGGAGTTGTTTTTTCTTTAGGCATAACTTGGGCATATAATGTCATTTTTTTGCAAATGAGATATCATTTGAATGTTGGCTATGTATACTTTCCAGTGGTACAAGTATCATCATCAATTTTTTTCTAGTAAATTTAATTGCCTAGTGAAGGTAGATCATCATTTTTTTGTTTCGGAGCTCATAAATTCTTGCCTCTATCTCTAATTTTCATGGTTCTCTCAATGTTCAAAAGGTATTTTAGATATCTTCAAATCTATCCATGTACTTTTTCTAATATCTTCCCTAGTTAAATTTTTTTTTTTATTATTATTATTTCATATTCTAGTCAATTACCTAGACATCTTGACACCTAAAAATGTTCTATTTGCATGAGATGACTTCATTTGATATAATTTGCATGCATTGATATTATTAGTATATGATTTTATCATTTAAGGATGTAAGGATTTTTTTTCATCCATTTGTGGTCATCCTAGAAAATAATAATTACGAGTCTTAGAAAAATGACATCTTGACACATCTCAGGTGGCTTAATATTTTATTTTATCTTTATAGACTCATACTTTAACAAGAAAAACCAAGGAGTAGATCAACATGGCTAACATCATTTACCGTGTTATAGTATTTATTCTAGTGTTGATTATGATACTATGTGTGCTATATTAGATATTGATTGTCTCAAAAAACTTTGGAATAGACTTTGGGAGAACCATGGAGACCCTCATATCTCTCTATTCCCATATCCTTTTGTAGATTGTCTCATTCCCCTTGATAATGTGGATTTCATTCCCTTTGATGATGACAGTTTAGAGGAGCTTAAGTATATAATAGGTTTTGCATGTTTTCATGGTTCAAAGTCTTGTCTCCTTATTCCAACTCTTCATATCGAGACCCAATATCCATATTCTATTTTTCCTCATTAGATTAGTATTGTCACATATATGGCCCCAATTTATTTACCACATGGCATTTATCCTCTTCAAGACATAACTGCTTGGGATTCTTATCTATCAGACATATCATCCTTGTTTATGGAGTCTCATATTATAGATTTGGAGGATTATTTTGAGGACATTCATGTACTCTTTCATGATAGTTGGACCATCATCGTAGGAATTTAATCTAATTTCCCACAAATTAAATCCTGATAGCTGAAATTTGGCATATGAAATTCAAATAATAATATGCCAAATCCGACATATTAAAATTTGGAGTTAAAATAGGGGGACCAAGTCGCCTAGGGAAACTTTTTCCTAGCCCTATTTTGCAATGTAAAGTTTCAGGAGCAAAATATTAAATGTTTTCATTGGTCTTGCAAATGTGTTTTCTTGATAAATGCCCAAATGTGCCATGAAATACATAATTTAGGAAATTAGATGTACAATTAGGTCCAATCACCTAGGAGGGAGCAAAATATAGTGTGAAATTGTTGAGGGTGACAATTTATGATGCTACAAAATCATCCAAGGAAATTAGGTAAATCTAAATAAATTATTTAGAGAAAAATTGGTTAATGAAATATTTTCTCTAAAGCTTTAGCTATTAAAGTTCAAGATGACTAATAAAGTCACTATGTCTAGCCTCATAAGCAATATGAGATCTCTTATTAGACAACTAGAAAAATTCAATGTTATGGTAGATTAGGAGGATGCTAAAACCATTTTTTAAACATTCTACCTTCTAAATATTCTAATGCCATTTTTACTCTCAGTTAAATACCTTTTCAAACTCTAGAACATATTATTTCAGTGCTTTTAGTTGAAGAAAAGAGAACTGCAATAATTATAGATGATGGTTTTTAAATTTGAGAGTATTTTATTTATTAAAAAATAATCATAGAATATCATATAAATACAAAGGGACAATTGATTGTTATTGCTACAAGAAAATAGGTAACACAACCTAAAAGTATATAATTTGAGCTAATAACATTCTCTAGGGAAAAATAAAATAAATGTTAAATTTTGCTAATGAAGCCATTTTTTAAACTCCACCAAATGCTAACAATGGAAAATAATTTTTTGATGAAGAAATTGTACATTGAAAAGTTCATGCTTCAAAGATAGGATGTGATCTAGTGTATACAAAATTTAGTAGGGATCACCACCTAGATAGTTTGGGAGTTTGTAGATCTTTGGAATTATACCTTGACAAGGGTCATGAGACAACTCAATGAAGCACTATGAATGTAGATCGATGTGGATGGCTGTCCAATAATTTAGGAGGTTTATAATTTGAGAGTTTGAAAAGATAGAAACTAAGAACATGAAAATTTAGCCTGAGAGATACACCTTTACAAGAGTTATGAGGTAGCTCAATAGATTTCTCCTTGGTCCAAGAACTATTTTCAAAGAGAATATTTTGAAGAATATGTGGTTCTATTTTTATTTTCTATCAAAGGTTTTTGTCTTTAGTTAGTATATTTTTATTTTAATACTATAAGTATTAAGAGGAGGTATTAGAATATAAGACTTAACTTTTGTAATAAATTCACCCTAGTGAATTAGTGGTGTGTTATAAAAGTTAGTTATTATGTTATTTTTTATTACATCTCTCAAAATGTATATAAGTAAATGAACCCCTAATGTAATTGAGACACTTATATATCATCAAATTATATTGTGTCATTGTGTGTACATCATTTTGTCTCATTATATATTTATTTATAAAGAATATATTTTTGGGTGATATATTGATTAGGTTTGGGATGCTCCAACATCAATTTGATCACATGTAGAGAGATTTGTGACACTATTAGAGTATGTGTAACACTTATTAGAGATGAATGATTGGTCCTTGTTTTCTCACAAGTGTTTGGGAGGTACTCTAGTGTACCATAAACCCAAGAAGTATCCCTATAGTTGTTGCAATCCATGAGAATGACCTTGTTGTTACCATTGGTAGCACCATTAGTGAATAGTTATTTATTCTACCTTTTTTTTAATTTTGTAGGGACAATTGTCAAATAGAACCCTATATATTGCTAGGAAAATTTTAGAGAGAAAGGACAAATATATGGTTGCAAATCTATCCCAAACCTATAAAATTTCCTCTTCAAGGGAAAAGATTTCATGTAGAAATCTAGCTAATTACACTAACAAAGAAGCATCATTTTCTAGGCCTTATCTACTTGACATCATTCTTTAGTTATTGAGCTAAGGATCACCTTCCTTTGCATTCAATTCCCTAGTTTAACATTTACTTATTCAAATTACCCAACCTTCATGATTTGTGAATGATGAGGAATACTTCATATTCTAGTTACTGACTTATGGAATTTAGAGAGTTAGAATTTAAGAATAATAAATGCATGTAATTGTATAAAATTAGATTGAACAAGAAAGCAAAAAATGAAGAGTGATCACACCATGAAAATGAAGGATTCAAAAAAATTATTATGGAGAATTCTCTTATGGATAAAAAATCCACCAAAATGTGAGAAAACACTCATACACTCACAAATGGTTTATTTATAATTGAGCTCAACCCTTAGACTAATTAAAGAGCTTATAAATAATTTCATACAACCAATTATAACTCAAATTTGCAAAATTTCAACCCTTTACTATGTAGCATTAACAAATTCTTCCAATACTTGAGCTATGAACATATTTAAAGAGATACAAAGAATTGAATGCAATCTATTATACTACTTGGTCTTAATGGAATCCAAATTCTATGAGGGCTCTTGGGTTCTTCCTGATGTACTGTTAAGCTCACATAGGATCTTAACTAATATCCATGTCTTTTGATTATTCTAAGGACCTCTAATGGCCACCACTGCAAAATTATCCCTTCATATTATTCAATACATGACTCAAACAAATCCCTCTTTTTTTTCCAAAAAATAATGTTGTTGAATGCACAAGACAACTAAGTGGGGGGTGAATTAGTTGTACCTTAAAGCTTCAAAACCCTCACAAACATTCAAAACCAAATTCATTCAATTAACCCTTAATCTGTTATAATGATTTAGCATAAAAGAAAATAACATAAACTGAATCAAATCAACACCATGCACAAGAGAACACCGGATTTACGTGGAAAACCCAAGATGGGAAAAACCACGGTGAAGATTAGCTCACAATATGAAGTAATATCAACACCAAAAATAAAGGGATCACTACCCAAAGAAATAAAGGCTCACTGCTAGAATAGAAAAAAAGACAGAGAAGAGAGTTACATAGAAAAATCCATCTTAATATTACCGAGAAATCCACCACACCATCACCAACATCTTTTTAGCTTGATTGAAGAATTGTAGACACCTTCTGCTGACTGCATCCAACAATATAACACATGAAAGCACATTTTGCACCTCTCAAATTCATACTCTAACACTCTGCAATTCACATTATTCACATCATGCTTTTTCTTCTTCACATCCCTCAACAACTCAACTCATATTTATATCATCTTCGACCTTGAAAACATTCTTCAAGGTCGGCTATGCACATCAATCATGCAAATTCAAATTGGGTCGGCATCAAAAAATTCCTATGATGGAAAGGAATGAAGGCAAACCACAAAACTCCTTAGCTAGGACCTAAATCCACTCATACATTCCACACCACGCTTCCACAAATTTTGTAAGTAGTGTAAACACCCAGGGTTAGTCGTTACCTATGTAAACACCATTAAAATTTTAAGTACATGCTTCCTTTGATCAATAAAAACTTGTGGACAACAAATGTCACCTAAAAAAAATCTAGAATATTCCACAAATACCCTGAAATCCAACAAACTCCTTCACAGTTCAACTTTCACCTAAAGAATGTACACACCCAATACACTCAAACAACTCTGCCATACACTGTAACTTAAGAAGTTGACTTTTGAAGTACCAAACCTCAAACAAATTCAACTGAAGGAAGATACCATCACTATCAACACACCTCCAAATTTGCAAGACCTAAAACCAAACTGTAGAGAAACACAAAGCAAAAACATTTCTCCTAGAAACCTCTGTAATACATAGTTCACACATTGGTGAACACAACTTCCTTTGCTCAATGATACAACACACCAAATTTGAGATACAACACCTCTGAACACCTTTGATAAACATATCTGAAAGGCATAGGAAGATCTTCAACCTAGAAGAAATGCGGAGTGAAACCAGAACACTAGTCTTTAACCTAGAACAACACTGTAACTCACTGTTCCCTCTTTTTATCAAATTTTCTCAAAAGCACTTGGAAACCAAGCACCAAAAACACATCCTCATCATCTTCATCATTTCCTCAGCCATATATCATAGATAGAATCTTATCAAAGCAACACTAGAGGTTGACACTAGTAGCTTACTAATGAAAACATAATGCAACTAATCAAAGCATCATTAATGCAACAACATAGACAATACTAACATCTACACATACTCTTGCAACCATCTTCTTCTCATATAGTTGACACCAATGACAACACAAGCTTGTTGAAATAAATGACAACACCAACTACTCATATTTGCAACAATCTACCCCTTTGTCATTGATGGCCACACATGATGTGAAAAACCATCAACAACGCTCCATACTTATTTCCTTTTCTCTTTTCTCATTACTCACTCTCCCCCTTTTAACTTATCTTTTTCACACACTCTTCATTTTCACTTTTGATTTTTCACATTATTCTCTCCCCCTTTCTCAATTAACATCTGAACATTTTTTACACGATTCTCTCTCCCCCTTTGACATCAATGGAAAAGGACAAAAGATTTGCATCACTTATGTTTCTCCTTTGACATTAATCAACCTTCTCACAACTGCTCTGCAACTGACTTTCATTTACTGCTCAGTGTACTCCCCCTTAGGAGCACACACCATACTGCACTAATCAACAACCATTGCATAATGACAACACTCACTCCTCCTGATTGCAACAACCAAAAATTTCACTACCTACTCCCCCTAAGAGGTAGCCACCAATCATTAGTCTAGTCCAAGGAATGAATCTTGAAATCCATTGGACTGATGCATCTCCTTATGCATCTAGTTCAAAGGAGGGGAAATGACCCCCAACTTCTCCTGAAGATACTCAAAAGTATCCTTAGGAAGAGCCTTAGTAAATATATCAACAACTTGATGCTTTGTAGGCACATACTCAAGTTTTACTTCGTTCTCTACAACCTTCTCTCCCAAAAAGTGATACCATATTGAGATATGCTTTTTCCTTGAATGCATTATTGGATTCTTTGAAATATTGATATCACTTGTATTATCACAAAAGATAGAAATTGGTTCATCATATACCACCCTGATATCCTTCAATGTTTTCCTCATCCACAACATTTTTGTGCAACAAGATGCTGTTGTAATGTACTCTACTTCTATAGTAGATAAAGACATTGAATCTTGTTTCTTGCTTAGCCATGACACCAATCTACATCTAAGAAAGAATGCACCATCACTAGTACTTTTTTTTCATCCAAACAACCAACCCAATTTGCATTTGTGTAAGCACTCAAAGTAAATTCAACATCCTTTGGATACCACAAGCCATGATCTAGAGTGCCCTTTAAGCATCTAAATATCATTTTTATTGTTGTGACATGTGACTCTCCAAGATCTTCTTGAAATCTAGCTACAAGACAAATTGCATGCATATATTCAGTCTAGTAGTAGTTAGATATAGTAGTCCTCCAATCATTGATCTATACTTGTTTTGATCAGCCTTAGGAGATTCATCATTCTTGCTTAGCTTGCAACCAGTAACCATAGGGGTACATACTAGTTTAGAATCTTCCATTCTAAACTTCTTCAACATTTCTTTGACATACTTTGATTGTGAAATAAAAATACCTTTATTTGACTAATTTATTTGTAATCAAAGGAAGAAATTCATTTCCCCAAACATAGACATTTCAAACTTTTTTGTATTTCTTGAGAAAATTTCTTACACATAGCTTCATTTCCTCCAAATATTATGTCATCAAAATATACAACTACAATCAAAATTTGATCATTTTCAACTTTAAAGTAAAGATTGCTATTTGTGGTACCTTTATTGAATCCTTGTATCAAGAACATATCCAACCTTGCATGCCAAGCTCTAGGAGCTTGCTTCAATCCATATAATGCCTTCTTCAATCTGCATACCATTTTCGATTTGTTTGATAATTGAAATCCTTCCATTTGTTCTATGTATACCTCTTCTTCCAATTTTCCAATCAAGAAAGCAGACTTCACATCCATTTGATAAACCTTGAAATCCTTGTGTGCTGAAAAAGTCAAAAACATCCTGATAGCTTCCATTCTTTCCATAGAAGCAAATGTCTCTTCAAAATATATTCCTTCAACTTGTGAGTATCCCTTACACACAAGCCTTGCCTTGTTCCTTACCACTTCTCCATTCTCATTTAGTTTATTTTTGAATACCCACTTAGTTCCAATCACATTTTTGTTTGTTGGTCTTGGGACAAGTTCCCAAGTCTAATTCTTCCCAATC
The DNA here is from genome assembly GCA_007258455.2 of Sequoia sempervirens. Taxonomy (NCBI): domain Eukaryota; kingdom Viridiplantae; phylum Streptophyta; class Pinopsida; order Cupressales; family Cupressaceae; genus Sequoia; species Sequoia sempervirens. Next base: position 251,671 of record VDFB02169400.1, read on the forward strand.
TGTAGTAGTTCTTCTTCCATAGCCTTGATCCAATATTCATCTTTGCATGCCTCAATCACTATTTTAGGTTCAACTTCAAAAGGTAAACATAGATTTACTTGTTCTTCAACAACTTTCCTTCTTGTCAGTACAACTTTTCTCTTATCTCTAATGATTTGTTCTCCAAAATGATTCTTTTGCACATACTTAGGAGTTTTAGGAGTATTTTCTAGAGCTTCTTCCTCTTCAATCTACACTTCTTTTTCTTTTTCTTTTTCTTCTTCTCTACAAGAAGACTCATCTAACTCATATCCATCTATCATCATTGAATTCTTCTATAAATCTTCATCAACCTTGACACTTGCACTCTCAACAATCTTTCTAAATCTCTTGTTGTAGCATTGGTAAAATTTGTTTCTAATAGAGTATCAAGAAGATACCTTCATCAAACCTTGCATCAAACTTTCCTAAGTTATATTCATCTCTTCTGATATATCATTTTCTTCCAAACACTTTGAAGTACTTTACAGTAGGAATCCTTCCATACCATAGCTCATAGGGATTCTTTGTATTGTTTGCTCTTGCTTGAACTTTGTTAAGTATATAAACAACACTATGAATTGCTTCTCTCCAGTAGAATTTTGGTATATTTGCTTCTTTCATCATTTTCCTTGTAGCTTCTTAAATAGTCCCATTCTTTCTTTCAACCACTCCATTCTGCTGAGGAGTCCTAGGGGCAAACAAGTGCCTCTTTATGCCACGATTCTCAAAAAAGATGTTAAAATCATTGAAGGTGAACTCTCCACCTCTGTTAGACCTCAAAAAAATGATTTTCATATCCATTTTATTCTCAAACATAAATTTAAATGCTTTAAACTTATCTAGAGCTTCAAATTTTTCTTTGAGAAAAGTAACCCATGTCATTCTAGAATAATCATCAATCAATAGCATGAAATAATTGTCACCTTGAAGACTTCTTACTCTTGTAGGACCGCAAATATCTATATGTACCAATTCCAATAGTCCACTAGTAGATTGTTCTTTTACTTTGAAGCTTCTTCTTGCTTGCTTTCCAATTTGACATTCTTTATAGATAACATTGATAGGATTTGTAATCTTTTGCAGATCTCTCATAGCTTGAATTGAATTGATTCTTACTAGGTTATCAAAATTTATGTGACACATCATCTTGTGCCATAACCAACTTTCATTGATCTGAGTCATAAAGTAGTGACCATCCACACCCTTAAGCTGATAAACATTTCCATTTGTCCTTCCAGAAAAAAACATAGTTCCAAATCCTTTTCTGATATCACATCCATCATCCCGAAACATAAGATTATATCCTTTGCTAAATATTTGTCCAACACTCAAGAGGTTATTCCTTAAACCCTTAACATAGTAAACATCATCAGTATTATGCTTGCCATCAAAACTGATAAAACATTTTCCACATATCTTAGCAGATGTATCATCACCAAATCTAACACATCCTCCATCATATTTTTCAAGTTTAACAAACTTAATCTTGTCACCAGTCATATGATTTGAGCATCCACTATCAATGATCCAATAATTCTTCTCCTATATACCATGAAAAGTAGATACCAAAGTACCTTTAGTCTTATCCTTTGTCTCTGAAGGGATTTCCTTCACACATCTCTCAAAGTTGGAAGAAATAGATTCATCTATTAAATCCATGAACAAGAATTCACCATCATCATCATCATCTCTATAATCAGATTCATCATAAAAAATACTTGCATCTTCTCTAACATAATAACTTTTCTTAATCATCTTGCCTTTGTTCTCTTTATTTTTATTATTCAAAGCTCTATTTGGACATCTTGAAGAATAATGACCTATCTTTCTACAACTGAAACATTTGAAAGACAACTTACCATTGTACTTATCATCAAGATCCTCCTCATCTAATTCCTTGATCTCCTCTAATTTTCCATCCTTAAAAGCAATTTCAAATTTTGTATCACTATTTGTACCAAATTCTCTCATCTTAAAAGCAGTTAAAGAACCATACAACTGATCTTTGGTACATTGATTTAGATTTGCAAATTCCTCAATAGAAAAAAATTTATGACTATAAGGTTTAGGAAGAATTCTAAGAATTTTCTTTATCACTTTTGGTTCTTTGAGTTTGCCACCAAGACCTCTGATAGAGCTGACAACTTCATCTACCCTTTGCATATAGCTTGTAACATTTTCATCTTTAGACATTCGTAGGTTCTCAAACATAATTTTTGTAGATTCTACATCTTAGCTTCTTTGACCTTATCATCTCCTTCATAAATGCTTTCTAACTTTACCCAAATATCTCTAGTAGTTTTTAGATTCATCACTTTCACTAATTTAGAATTAGTAAGACCACTTAAGAGAGCATACCTTTCTTTACCATTTCTTTCATAGGATTTGATCTCATCATTAGTGCTCATACCATTTGTAGGCATAACATATCCATCTTTAACTAACTTCCAGACATCAAATCCTAAATAAACTAGAAAGCCTTCTATCTTTATCTTCCAAAATGCATAGTCTATTCCATAAAACTTAGGAATCTGTTTCTTGTGCGCCATCCCAAATCTACCTCAAGTGGTTAAGCTTTCTTCCAAGGAACCTAGCTCTGATACCAATTGTTGAATGCACAAGAAAACTGGGAGGGGGGTGAATCAGTTGTACCTTAAAGCTTCAAAACCCTCACAAACATTCAAATCCACATTCATTCAATTAACCCTTAATCTGTTATAATGATTTAGCATAAAAAACAAATAACGTAAACTGAATCAAATCAACACCATGCACAAAATATCATGGTCTAAAGTTGGCACAAATAAAAGGATATAAGAAAGTATGGCTTGAGGGGGATTCTCTTAATATCATCAATAATTTGAAGAATTGTGCTACCCCTTCATGGACTATTGAATCATTGATTAGGGATGCTATTGATATTGTTAAATCCTTTGATGAGTATTACATTTCTCATATTTTGAGAGAAGGTAATGGTTTAGCTAATGTTTTCACCAACCTAGGAGTTAGAGGTGTTAGAGAATGGGGTGTGAACGACCCCCTCCCTATGGAAGCAATTGCAAGTATTAATCATGATTGTCAAATTTAAATTGATTGATGATTTATTAAGGCTCGGGGCATGCATTATATTTATCATGTGGAAGGTTATTATGTCGAAGGATCGTAAGCTTGATATGGATTGAGTTGATTGTACCATGGTTGATATCTGTATGGAACGAAACTCTAGGATCACTATTTTCTCCTGCCTCACACAGATTGTGGGCATTCTTTGTATCGACTTCTTGAGGTTTCTCCTCATTGTGTTCAAAGTTCTCAAAATTCTCAACTCTGTAAATTTTGTAGCTATGGGAGGTGATAGGAACCATGCAAAACCTTTCTCTTGTGATGTTGTCAAGAAGAAGCTAGAGGTGCAGAGGATTCTGGAGAAAGGCAGATTGACTCCGTACTTGGAAAGGTTGCATGGTAACAACCCGTAGATGACTACATTGTTTGCAAAATATTGGACAATAGGATTTTGAAGTTGGGTGGAACAAAGTTTGATGTGAACAAAGATTTCATAGCCAATATCACTGGGTTGTTTATGGAGGGTAAGAAAGTCTTCAGAGATAAGAAGGAATCGCAAGTCGCCATGCAATTTTTTTTCAAAGACAATGAAGCTCAAGACTTGAAGATGGTGAAAAGTGGTGGTTACTAGAGGAGCTCTCTCAAGGCGTTGTGGGGGGATGTGGCCGAGGAACTCATGCGTTACATCACCCTTGAAGGATGCTTCTCTATGACGTTTGAGGTGGCTAAGCCGATTGCTACCCTTAAGGGCAAGCAACAAAAGTCGATGAAAGATTATGATACAGTGTATGAGGAGGAGCCACTTTGTAAGAAAGGGAAGAAGAGGAAACTTGTATCAAAAAAAGGAGTCAAAATCTAAGGAGGATGTGGACTATGTCCTGAATTCTCTTACTTCCATGGAGCTGGTTCCACAACCCCCTACTTTGGGTAAGTCTAAGAAAGGGGTGTCAAGCCCTAATAAAGGTTATGAAACTTGTAGTGAGGAGTTGGCTGTTGATATGCTGAGTAGATGCCTAAAGGAGAAGAATGAATTGGCTGGTGAGGCATCTTCACCGCCCCCTATTTTGGGGATGAAGCCTAAAAAGGAGTTGGAGATGGGTAGTAAACTAGTTGTAAGGTCTGCGAGTCATTTGCTGGAGGTGAATTCTCCCCTCAAGATGGTAGGCATATAGGGTGTTGTGGATGCCCTGGTTGAGGACCTGGACATGCAGAAGAAAGGAAAGGCTATGGTTGAGATTGGACAGGGTACTGAGGATTCCTTAGTTGTGGACCCAGATAGGCAAAATAAAAGAAAGGTCGTGGATGACGAGATTGCAGAGTCCATTCAAAAAAATCAAAACGTCGGTTGTTGCTGGGAAGGGTAAGGATGTCTCTGATAGACAAGTAAGGTAAGATACTCTTAAGAGGATGATGCTATGGGTAAGGGTGTTTTCAATATTTGTAGGGAAGATATTTATGATGTTTTGGGAACTACTAGAGAGGGTTCCATTATTTTTTTCAAGTTGTTTAAATGGGCGTTCCATGAACTTAACTTGAACAATGTTAAAGTTCGGGGTGCTATGAGTAAAGCTGACGAGTCTTCAGTTCAAAACCAGATAGATGATATGTTTAACTCTTTGAAAATTGTGGCAAATGAAACGCTTAAGATGAAGCAGAATATTGAAGGTAGAGTTCTCACCCTGGAGGACCAATTGGAGAAGATTTATGCTAACATGGACAAGGATGGGGAGGGAACTGTGGTTAATTTTGAGTCTGTTGGTATTACCTCTCCTTTTGATAGTGCCAAGAAACACAAGGAGATTGTTCATTCTGAAGAAATTGGTGCTGGTGGTAAGCTATTGGAGTAAGAGTTATCTGTTGATAAGGGTGGTAATAAGAATAATGTTTTGATTACTGAGGTGAATGTGGGTGGGCCTGGGGCTAGAATGTGAAACAAGACTAAGGCTCAGGCTAGGGCGCTTGGTAAAGAACTATCTGATGCATTGGATGATGGTTAGAAGGCTATGGCATGTGATGTGGAGGTTGCTGATATCCTGAAGAATATGTAATGATGTTGTTTGTGCTCCTCGTTTTTAGATGATGTTTTGTTGATGGTGCGTTACATATGGGATGATATATACTTAATGTAGTTTTCTTTAGTTTCAGCTGCTCTCTTTTGTAAAGGGTTCTGGGCCCCTTCAAAACCCATTTTTTACCTCTAATAAAAAACACCATGCACAAAAGAACACCAGATTTACATGGAAAACCCAAGATGAGAAAAACCACAGTGAGGATTAGCTCACAATATAAAGTAATATCAACACCTAATATAAAGGGCTCACTGCTAGAGGGCTCATTGCCCAAAGAGAGAAAGGATCACTACCAAAATAGAAAAGAAGATAGAGAAGAGAGTTACACAGAGAAATCCATCTCAAAGTAACAAATACATCCACCACAATATCACCATCACCTTTACAGCTTGACTGAAGAATTGTGACACCTTCTTCTCACTGCATCTAGCAATCTAACACATGAAAGCTTGCACTGCACCTCTCAAATTTGTACTCTAATACTCTACAATTCATATTATTCGCATCATATTTTTTTTTCTTCACATCCATCAACAACTCAACTCATATTTATATCATCTTCAACCTTGACAACATTCTCCAAGGTCGGCTATGCACATCAATAATGCAAATTCAAATTAGGTCAGCACCAAAACATTCATGCAGTGGAAATGAATGAAGGTGGACCACAAAAATCCTTAGCTAGGACCTAAATCCACTCATACACGCCACACCACACTTCCAAAAATTTCACAAGTAGTGTAAACACCTAGGGCCAGTCGTTACCTTTGTAAATACCATTAAAATTTTAAGAACAAGCTTCCTTTGATCAATAACAACTCACAGACAAAAAATGTCACTTGAACACAATCTGGAATATTCCACAAATACCCTAAAATCTAACAAACTCCTTCGTAATAACTTTCACCTGAAGAATGCACACACCCAATACACTTAGAAAACTCTTCCATACATTGTAACTTAAGAAACTGACTTCCAAAGTGCCAAACCTCAAACAACTTTGATTGAAGGAAGATACCATCACTATCAGCAGAAAAGTGAAGCAAAAATATTTCTTCCAGACACCTCTATAATACACAACTCACACACTAGTGAACACAAATTCCTCTGCTCAATGATCTAGCACACCAAATTAAGGATACAACACCTCTGAACACCTTCGATAAACATATCCAAAACGCATAGGCAGATATTCAACCTAGAAGAAATGCGGAGCGAAACTAGAACACTACTCTTCAACCCAAAACAACACTGCAACTCACTATTTCCTCTTTTTATCAAATTTTCTCAAAAGCACTTGGAAACCAAGCACCAAAAAAACATCTTCATCATCTCCATCATTTCCTCAACCATATATCATAGATAGAAGCTTACCAAATCAACACTATAGGTTGACACGAGTAGCTTACTAATGACAACATAATGCAACTAATCAAAGCATAATTAATGCAACAACATAGACAATACCAACATCTACACATAATCTTGCAACCATCTTCTTCTCATATAGCTGACACCAATGGCAACACAAGCTTGTCGAGATCAATTCCAACACCATCTGCTCATACTTGCAACAAATGTAACACAATAGATATAGATCCCTAAGAAATTTAGAAGGTTTTGGTAGATTGATTCCTTCCCATGGTTAAATAGATTCTACCATTCAATTCCAAGAAATAAATGACTAACCTATCTATATTGATGGATATTTACCCAATTCCATATCTATTTGGAATTGAGATTGACCAAAATAGTGTTATGTAGTTAGTATTTGGGTTGAAAATTTGATGAACCTTGATGGGGCCTTTAACAATTCCTTATGTTGTGGCCTACTTACATCCAAACCTAGAAAGATCCACAGTAATATAAGAAGACCATCAATAAAGAAGATGAAGGTGAAAAAGTATAAATATAGAATGCCAGGAGTTACTTCAACTACAAACTATGCACTTTTGTAGCAAACTTTCTAGAGCCATAACTTTCTCTTACAATGTGATTCCTTTTTTTTTTCTAAAATTGCATAGAATTTCAAGAGTGGTTTGGATGTAATAATATTCAACTTTTGACTCCATTTGATTGTTGTATTAGACCCTACAACATAATTGCACTAAAGAAGACAACTAGTATACATAATTAATACCACATAATATAAAACCAAATCCATTCATAGATTACCTTATCACATTTCTAAAAAATATTTAATATAAATTGATTGTTACTTACATACATTTTTATCATTACATAACTCAAATTCATTTAATAATTTTGTTTTTTCAATACTTTGAAGATGATATTTATAGTTATTTTATCTTTTAATGTTATAGACAATTTGACTTTCTTGTTCATAAATTTTTTAAGTTCAATGAAATGTTTAATAAACAAGAAAATAAATGTAGCTCTATTAAAATTAAAAATATCCATCATACAAAAAAAACAAATATATTATATATAATTTTTACTTTTATTTTAATATAATCCATAATTACTTGGATGCATGAATATGTGATATAACAAATTTTTTTTTCTCTATTTTATAGAATCTATAATAAAATTATTAAATTTTGAAATCTAAAATACTATATTCAATTCTTGTAAGAGACAAAATTGAGGAAATAAAAATGTAGTTGCTAACTGTAAGCACATTAATTTTAATTAATAATATAAAACGGTACTCATAGAAACCATAAATATAGGAAATCTTCCCCCCACTCAAAAATGTTTTTAAATGTTTCTCTAATGCGTGGCCTACAACGTGATAATTGAATAAAGCAATGATATGAAAAGAGATCCCACTATTGGGAAGAAGACAAAATGACAGCCAAAGTGAAAACACAAATATATTACCTTCAAATATTTTAATAATCAATTCAACGCTTTCAATGTGTATGGCTATGATTTGGTGTTTTGTGTCTTGTCTACAGTTGTGAATATTTTTTAACTTAATAATTATAAGTGGTATATTTTTTTTGTGTTCAATTTGATTTATAATTTTTATTTGATTTATATTTTTTTTATTTTAGTTGTTATATTATTTATTTATTAATGTATCTTTAAGAAATTTGAATTTGGTGGATATTGTAATAAATAAATATATTATCACTGTCATCAATTAAGTTCAATCAATTGAACTGCAATATGTTTTTATAAATATATTTCTTTTTTGAAAATTATTATTTTATTTTATTTTTAATAATTTCAAATTGATTTAGTTTAATCTTAAATGAATCTTTTATTTATTTATTTCTTTCTATTAATTATTATGAAGATACACACTTATCATTTGTGTGATTTGATCTTTAAGCTCAATCCACATGAACTATATGCATGTCGGTAGATATTATCTCTAGTATTTTTCATTACTTTTAATATAACCTTTGTCATATTAACCCATTATTATTATTATATTTATTTAGATAACTTAAATTATTTATGTAAATCGCATCTTACCTATTGCTTTAGAATTTTCCGGAGAAAGCGTTCCGTGCAATGCATTCCAAGAGTGGTTAAATAAATAATTGGTTAAAAGTCAACGCACATCATTTGTATTTTGTTGGGCACAATGGAGTGGCCACTAAAATTATGGGTTTTTAACTTTATCGGGGGCGGGAACATCCGGTCCCCAAACTTTATCTTCCGTGGATTTGTGCTTTCCATTGAAGAACAGGGTGGTCCCACATGAGCCGTTACATCCCAACAAGCTCACGTCCATAAACACACAGTCGACGACCTACTAAAGAAGTGGGACGGCTTATCTGTTATATATTATTTTAAATGGAAAAATGTTAGATATTTTGCGGAAAAAACTCGAAGTTGGTGAATCACACGCTTTCCCTTGTTCAGTCAGCATTAGGGTATCATTTTTTTTTATCATGACTTGTAGGTGTTGTTACCACCAACTTTAGGGTGTGCTACATATTAATGTTTATATGGTGTCCAAATCCTTATTAAATATACGAATATCACTTTTAAGAGTGACTTTTATTAGAAAATCGAGAGAAAAAAGAAGAAAGTCTATAGGTGACTTGAATTTCGAAGAAAATAAAAGAGAAAAATAGATACTATAGTTATTTATAATGTTCATAGAAATGAATGGTTTTTATAATAAATTTTAATAGATGAATGCTTTTTATAATAGATTGTATTGGAGTTCAATTTTGTGTTGTCTTTTTTCACTCTAATACCCCTCTTTGTGTATGTCTATGTAGTGTGATTGCTCGTTAATAACCGATATGAGATAGTCTACATGTATCATCATGTTAAATTTTATCCTTAACTATATTTTTCATTCCCCTTTGCCTTAGTCATTTACTCAATGTTGAAAAAGCCAAAATTTGGTTGTTTGGGTTTGGTTTGAGCCTTCCATGTTTTAGAACACTCTAATGAGTACCTATGTTTCAAGTTTGGGTAGGTTTGGACTTAAAATGTGCAAGTTATGATCAGTCAGAGGTTTTCCTACTTCTAAAAACCTTTGTCAATGCCCACAACAATTTTGAGAACCATCGGAACCCCCGATGGGCTTCCAGTTCCTACTCAAGCGTTGATCACCAACTTAGGAGATGAAGGGGAAAAGGAAGAATGAAGAAGGTAGTTGAAAGATTGAAATTTCTTGAAGTCTTTGGAGGTCGAAGTGATATTGCAAATGGTGTCCATGATTTTGGTGGTTCAAGGACCACCGAAACTACCAACATGGTTCGTAGTTCTAGCCTGGCCCCTAATCATCAACAAAAGAAGTGTGGTAGGGGTTAGACTTTTGACCCTTCCATTGATTGTTTGAAAATTTGGTAGGTGTTATGCATTGGGTCTAAACCCCACAACCTGATGGTTAGAGACTTGTTCACATTGGCGCTTTGCTATTGTTCATGATCATTTGCAAAATTGGCATGTAGGAGAGAGTAGGCTTGAAGGCTAATGGTCAATGGGTCGATTCTCCTCAACACGTGGCATTTTTTTCCTATCAATAGGTGCATTTTGGCAGGGGTTATGAGATAAGCTCAAAGGTCGATGACTAATAGGGTATGACTGTAATGTCCTGGATATAAAATTTAACACAAAATACTTATTTGCAGATTGGATTCAATGAATAGTAATGTACGAAATAGAAACACTTGAAATCACAGATTGATAAGCCAATTATGTCAACCAACTGATGAAAATATATTCATATTAAACAACTTCTTACATAAATTCTTTGAAGCACAATATAATCTTTGAGGTGAGAAAGCTCTCAAGAACCAAAGGGGCTTTGTCCTCTTATCCAAGTAATCACTGGGGTTTCGTCCAATGACTATAACTCCTATGGGTTTTCATCCACATAAGGGTTTAGAACATAATGTTCAAATTGTATAAAAAGAGGGAACATAATAATTAGATGCCCTATACAAAATTCAACTACCTATACATATATGCTACTAATTCCCTCAAGGAATATGTCAGCTTGAGCCAAAGTGGCACCAAAGCCCAAAATTCAAATATATACACGCTACACTTAGGTCGGCCTTAAGACCTGAAGGCAATTCCCACTTAGGACCAACATATCCTGTTGCGGACCTATCCATGCACTCCCTAGATCTCCTCCCTTATCCTCCCACTCCACAATTATCTTTGTATGCTTTGGAGAACACTCATCCCATTCGCCTATGGAGTTTACTATTGGGAATCTAGTGCAAGAATATTATGACAAAGAGTTCCCACTAGGAATTGATTTGTCTTTCTGGATCTCTGAATATTTGGTAGATATGGCTCTATAGGTTGTGTTTTCTGAATTGCAACTTGAAATTTCCTCTTGCTATAAGATGCAGTATGATCTCTTGGTCAGGCCAGGCGGGGTGAAGCTAGATTGCAACACAATGCAATATTTTGACAATTATAACTCTCTAGATATGGATCCTCCTTGCCTGAATTTTGGATATGAGTTACACTAGACACTGAAGAGATTAAGTTCCAAATTTCTACACATGCCTAAACTCTTCTATTGTGAAATGTGGTAGGAGATCGAGTCTCACTCTATAACTACTTATCTGAAAAAGAGGACATGACAAGTCCTCCCCTCTCAAAATTGCTTGTCCTCAAGCAAATTAGACTTGGATGCTCAAGAATTGAAGGACCTTCCCATGTGGAATCTTCAATTGGAAAATTCCTCCACCGGACAAGGTATTTAGTTATACACCTATTCCTTAGCTTCTTGATCTGGGTGTCAACCACTGCTTCCAGAATGAGAATGAGAATGAGCTTCCCCTCATCGTCAAGTGGTGGTAACTCAGTTGTTGGAGCTATGTGCAATCCCAAAACCTTCTTCAAACATGACACATGAAAAAAATTATGGATTTTGCTGCCCTCTGGAAGCTCAACCTCATAAGCAACTTCTCCAACCCTCTAGATCACCCTGTATGGCCTATAAAACCTTGGTTTGAGTTTGTTTGCTCCACTTTTTTTGAGGGAAGATTGTCTATAAGGTTTCAATCTAATGAATATCATATCCCCTACTTCAAATGATCTTTTAGTATACTTTTTGTCTTCATATATATTTTGTTAGTTCTAAGTTTGTTATAGATGTTCTTTGAGTGTCCTCAATACCTCTTGGCTTTGATTGATCAGGCCATTGGCTATCAAAACTCTACTATCAATAAGAACCAATTATGTGAATGACATAGCTTCATACCCATAAAGTTCCTTGAAATCAGGCATGCCAATTGATATGTGATGAGTGGTATTGTAGTAGTACTTTCCCAAATGAAGCCACTTGATCCATGTTGATTGCTGACTTGAGACATGATTCTACAAGTAGCCCTTTACCCATTTATTCACAACTTTAGTTTTTCCATCAGTTTGTAGATGATAGCTAATGCTAGAAGTGAGCTTAGTACCAGTTAGTTGAAATAGCTCTTTATAGAAAGCACTGAGAAACCAACTGTCTCTATCACTTACAATGTTTTTGGGTAGGCCATGCAACCTGAAAACCTCTTTGAAGAACAATCCTACAACCTCTAGAGATTTAAAGTCACTAGGGATTGCAAAGAAATAAGCATGCTTAGTCAGCCTATCAACTACAACATAGATATAATCTTTGCCTTGCACTCTAGGCAATCGGGTAATGAAGTTCATGGATATACTCTCCCACTTGTGCTTCAGAATGAGAAGAGGTTGCAGAAGTCTGGTAGGGAATTTTTTGTTCCCCCTTGTTCTGCTGGCATGTGATACATTCCCTGTGTGAGAGAACATCATCTTTTAGGTCCTTCCAAACAAATCTCTCTGATTTTCTGGTAGGTTTTATAGTATCTGGGATGCCCTACTGTTGGTGCATTGTGGAAAGCCTCAAAAACCTTTTCTTTCACCTTGGATCCAGAGGTTAGGAACACTCTATTTTTGAAAAGAATCAGACCTTCCACCACTGCATACCTTTTGTCCTTCTCCGCACCTTCTAGGATTCTGGTAATGAAGGGGTATTCAACATACTCCTTCATGATGGAGTCCTTCCAATCAGCTGATGTAATGGTCACATGACATAGTGTGGGTCTCCTTGAGAGTGCATCTACCACTACATTCTTCCTCCCCTTGACATATTCAATGTGAAAATCATATGCCTGAAGTTTTCTCACCCACTTTTGTTTATCATTCAGGTTCTACTGACTCAAAAAGAACTTCACACTGTTATGATCTGACTTGACCACAAATCTTCCACATATCAAGTATTTTTAGAACTTCTCCAAGGCATGCATTATTCCAACATCTCTTTATAATATATGGAATAACCCCTTTTGGTGTCTCTCAATTTCCTGGTCTTAAAAGCTATAGGATGTCCCTTTTGAGAGAGGACAAATCCTATTCCTTCATTGGATGCATCACATTCAACCACAAAAGGAAGTGAGAAATTAGGAATTACAAGTACCAAATAAGAAATCATTACCTCCTTCATCTTTGCAAATGTTTCTTGTGCTCCATTTGTCCACTCAAAGGCCCCTGCCTTAGTTAGATTGGTGAGAGGTGTTGTTGTTTGAGAAAAACCTTTGATAAACCTCTGGTAGTAACTACAAAGTCCAAAGAAACCTATCAATTGTGATAGATTTGTAGGAGGTGGCCAATCCAAGATGGCTTGGATCTTCTGTTGGTCAAACTTGAACTCCCTCAGCATTGATGAAATGACCCAAATACAATATCTCCTTCAATCCAAATTCACACTTGGACAACTTTGCAAAAAGATGATGCTTCTCTAGAATTCCTAGAATCGTGTTTAGGTGTTGCAAAGTATGTTTTGTTGTAGATAAAAATTTCATCAAAGAAAACCAAGAAAAACTTTCTCAATTTATTACCAAAGACATGGTTCATGCATGATTGGAAGGTTTTTGGAGCATTGGTCAAACCAAAAGGAATAACCAAGAACTCAAAATGCCCATAGTGACACCAAAAAGTAGTCTTTTGCACATCTTCTCATGCGAATCTGATGGTATCCAAATCTTAGATCAATCTTTGAAAAATATTGATCCATTAAGTTCATCTATCGACTCATCTATCTAGGTATGGGGTATTGATTCTTGATGGTCTTCTTGTTTAATGCCCTGTAGTCTATACACATCCTCAAAGTGTCATCCTTCTTCACCAACACTACAAAAGATGCAAATGGGATGGAACTTGGCCTAATGTATCCTTTATCCAAAATTTCCTTGGTTACCTTCTCTATCTCATCTTTTTACATTTGGGGATGGTAGTAAGGGGTGGTCATGACTGGATTGGATCCAGGTTCAAGCTCTATGATGTGTTGGAATCCTCTAATCAGTGGCAATCTGGGAGGCATATCACTAAAAACCAAACTATGCTTATCCAAAAAAAATTATATATCAACATGAACTTTCTCATTCTTACCAATGGAAGATTCTTTTGAGATCACTAAACAACTAGCATCCCAAGCAACTTGGCTTCTCCAGAACATTCTCTCCATTCTCCTAGTTTAGACTACTTGTGGACCTCCATTTTCCATTCCTTTTAGGATTACATCCTTCCCATTGGCTTTGAACTTGAGTTCCATGGTCTGATAGTTTGTAGTGTACTCTCCCAAGGAGTGTAACCACTGCACACCCAAGATTACATCAATATCAACCAAGCCAATAGCATGAAAATAATCACATACCTTATGATCTCCAAAAGTTATTTCTAACTTCTGGATCTTCTTGTAGGGTAGGTTATATCCATCAGCCACAGTGAAAGTGAAGCCTTCAAGGTCCCCCACATCCAATCTCCTTCTTCTCACCAACCCTTCATCAATGAAGTTCTGAGTAGCTCCACCATCAATCATAACAATTACTCTTTGTCTGGAAAGAACCCCTCAAACTTTGAAAGAATGATATCTATTTGCACCAAATAGAGATGCCAAAACACCTCCATATTATTTCTTCTTGTCCTCTTCCCCCAGAGCAGAGTCTTCTGGATCATGAAATTCATTGGATTCTTCTGACTCAGAGTCTTTGTTAGAGGTGACCTTTATGTAGTGAACTTGTCCCTTTCCAAGATGTCTATGGCCTGAAACCCATGGTTCTTTGCAGGAGAAGCAAAGCTTCTTCCTTTGGATCTCATTCCTTGTCTCTTCATCTATCTTCTTTGCCATATTAGGAGCTGCATTCCTGGGTATAGGTGTCAGTGCAAGTTGTGATTTATTTTGAAATCCCTTTTGATGCCATGTGTTAGGTTTTGTTTTCTAAGGAAATAGATTCTTAGGAATTGATGGTTCAAGGGTTAAAGCCCTTTTTATAGCCTCCTGAAGAGAGATAGGTGCAAAGGACTTCACAAAACCCCTGAGAGGTTCAATGAGTCCCGAGATGAAAAGATGCACTCTCCTCTTCTCTGATAGTTTCAGAACCATCACCGCCACCTTTTGAAATTCTATAATGTAATCATCAACTAAATTGTTCTATTTGATCATGGCCAACTTGTTGAAATACTCTTCTTCATCCTTCACTTTAAATCTATCAAGTATCATCTTCTTGAATTCATTGAATCTTTGTATCTGATCATGGCCTAGAGTAGTGCAACCATGAAATCACCATTCATATGCTTCACCTTTCATATGCAGGGAGGAAAATTGAACTACATCTTTCTCAGTCATAGGGTTGAGCATGAAATAGGTTTCCATCTTTTGTAACCAAGATCTTGTTGAGATCTTATTACTCCCATAAAAAAAATTCACTGCAAGCTTCCCCAACTTGTGCTTCAGGTCCTTGCTCTTGTATAGTCCTTTCTTTTTTGGTTTACTCTTCCTTGCAGCTTCCATGTATTCCACCCAAGATGAATCTAATTTGATTTCATATGGTAGATATTGATATTCTCCATGCCACTTATGAATCTTTTTTGGATTGAAAGCACTAGTGCCTATTGGTTCGCCCCTATATTGTTCAATTTTTAGAAGGAATAGATTCTTTGAGGACCCTATGGGAGCACTATTAGTTCTACCATCACTTGCACCATTGCTGGAATATGCTTCACCTCTGGGACTATTTTGATTTGCATTTCCTCATGATATTTTATCCACCAAGATCTTCAAAACATCCCTTGTTTGGTACTAGGGTTGTGGGGATATCCTTTAATCCTCTTGTGATCTCATGAATTTTAGTGATTGTTGCTTTGATTCTTCATTCTTCCTTCGCCATTTCTCCCTCCTTAGGATCTAGATCTTGATCTTGATTTAACTTCTGCACTCTCTTCTAATATTTAATTTCCCTATCGCTTGACATTGAAACATTAGTAAAACCCTAAACCCTATAGGTTGGCAAGATCATGCTCTGATACCATTGTAATGTCTTGAATATAAGATTTAACATAAAATAATTATTTGCAAATTGGAATTAAATGAATAGAAATATACAAAATATAAACAATTGAAATCATAGATTGATAAGCCAATTATGTCAACCAACTGATGCAAATACATTTAGATCAAACAATAACTTATTACAAAACTTCTTTGAAGCACAATGCAATCTCTGAGGTGAGAAAGCTCTCAAGAAGCAAAGGGGTCTTATCCTCTGATCTAGGTAATCACCGGGGTTTCGTCCAATGAATATAACTCCTATAGGTTTAGAACAAAATGCTCAAATTGTATAAAAAGAGGAAACATAATAATTAGATTCCCCATATAGAATTAAGATACCTATACATATATGCTACTAATTCCCTCAAGGAATAGGTTGGCTTGATCCAAAGTGGTGCCAAAGTTCAGAATTCAAATATCTACACGCTACACTTAGGTCGAACTTAAGACCTGAAGGAAATTCCCACTTAGGACCAACATATCCTATTGCAGACCTATCCACATGCTCCTTAGATCTCCTCCCTTATCCTTTTGCTCTCCAATTATCTATTGTCACTCCAGAGAACACTCATCCTATTTGTCTGTGGAGTTTATTGTTGGGAATCTAGTGCACACATATTTTGACAAAGAGTTCTCACTAGGAATTGCTTTGTCTTTTTAGATCTTTGAATATGTGGTAGATATGGCTCTATAGGTTGTTTTTTTTAACCACAACCTGAAATGTCCTCTTGTAGGATTAGGCTAGGTGGGTTGAAGTTGGATTGCAACATAGTGCAATCTTCTGACAATGATAACTCTTCGAATATGGATCCTCTTTGCCTAAATTTTGGATATGAGGTGCATTGGAAATTGAAGAGGTTATATTCCAAACTACACATTCCTGAACTCTTTTTAAAAAAAATAGGATAGGACAACCAAGTATCACTCTGTAACTTCTTATCTAGAAAAGGGGACATGACAATGACCTATTTAGGTTTGCAATAATTTTAATGATTTTTCCGTGTAGAGTTATATGCCAAAGCTTGATGCCTCACTAGAGGCATTTAGAATGAATTTTTCACACTTGAAATACGTTTCTCTTCTATGACACACCATTCCACCTACTTGCATTAATGGTGTCACTTCTCCCATCTACCTAGTGTAAATGCAGATGTTATCCTTCAATTAGATGCACCCATTTTGGGGGGAGTATTTCTCAGGTATTGATTTTGAATAGCTATAGAGTGAAAACTTAGGGTCTGGGCCTTAGCATATGTTGTTCTAGGTAAGATTCTATTATTTTTTATTATTGGATAGTATAGGAAAAACAAAGCATAGAATAAAAATATCCAGAAGGGTAGAACTTGCAAAAAATCATTTGTAGAGTAGTTGTAAGGAGGCAGATGGTGTTTCTAACTATAAAAGAATATTGTTAGACCATCTTCAGTTTTATGTCTGCATTTGTGAGTGTGTAAACCCATAAAATGTGTCATTTTGGGTGTTTTTTCTTCAACATATTTGCTACTATGAATGTAACCACTATTAGAGGGATTTGACAAATATTAAATATGGTATTAATGTTTTGTAGTATCCCTTTTATGCATTAGTATATGGGTTTTGATAATTTATGGATCATGGACTACTAAGTAGATGAAGCTAAGAATGATATTTGTTGATGTTTTGATGAAGTAAATCACCTATATTTTGTCATTTTATCTCACCATTTCTCTTAATTAATTGTGACTCTACTACCTAGGATAGACACCAACCTCATTCTATTCTTTCTATTCACTCACTTAAAATAAATCACAAAACTTACTTCATTTCATTTCCAATATGTAATTTTCATAATATCATTGTATGTAGGAAAATAAGAATATCTTTTCTATGAGTCATGGAATTCACCTCACCTTACATTCATTCCAAGGTGGTGTATCAACTATATAGGGGTTAGAGATAAATAGTTTACTTAGTCCAATGACAATCTTAGGGGATGAGTAGGCAAGTTGGGTTTAGCTATCATTATGTATTGTTCTTTATCATAAGTGATTCCAATACCTGCTAAGGTATACCCTCTCGAGTTTAAGTCAAGATCAAAGTGTAGGAAATACAACCCACTCTCACTGAATTAGCTTAGAGTTCTCTATAGATTTGTAGATGAACTAATTTTTCTCATATGTTGACAACCTTGGCCTTATGAGTAGAATTATGTTCTAGGAGGTGGAGTAATAATTTTGAGACTTAACAAATTGGTTGAAATATTTTAAAAATATAGTTAAATTATTAGATCTTAACATTTGGGCATAATTTTTAATATTTTAGAACCATAGTATCACAAATTATGATAGAGATAAAATATACTAGATAATGGAATATGATCTATGGATATAATTAAATTTCATTTAATAAGCTTAAAATAAAAGATCTTGTATAAAAAGCACCAATTAATGGGTTGGATTAATAGCAATATGTATCAATTTAATAATGATAGAAAAGCATGGGAAGTTATTATGCATTGTAGTGGATGGACTCTTTGGCACACTTATTCATGCTGGCTTTGGCGAGCTTTGGATTTTGCACTATGTTTGCTCGAGTTCAAGAGAAAGGTTCACAATTATGGTATCTTTTGTTGAACTGAGGTGTTTGGGTGGAATATTGAGTGGTAGCAAATGGGGAAAGGTGAGTGTGGAGGTGAAGGCTCCAAACTAGTAGAAACAACATGTCTCCAATGAAAAATCTATGTCTAATTTCATGGCCTTTGCAAACAAGGAAATAATGGACCTTTCCCATCAACTCTCAATGGTGAGGATATGGGACCTAGATAAAAGCATGGACAACTCTCTGAATGTTTATATTATTTCAGTTATGGAAAATTTTCCCTTGGACCCTAGTTATACTCAAGGAAGTTGAAGCATGTTTGAGGTGACTCAATTCCTCTCATGTGCTTCTATGTTGTATAAAACTTGTATAGGAGCGAATTTGCACCCCTTACGCAAATTCCCCTTTTACACATCCTCACCTTAGAAAACCAAATCATGACTCAATTCCTCTCATGTGCTTCTATGTTGTCAACAACTTGTATAGAAGCGAATTTGCACCCCTTACACAAATTCCCCTTTTACACATCCTCACCTTAGAAAACCAAATCCGAAGGCAAAATTACACATTAGCAACTTTCCTTTCACTTGGCATCTATCCTTTGTGTCGATAGAATAATATTTTTTCGGGGACACGCATGCGGTGTGTTGGCCTCCTCTAATGGTTTAATAACTAAGCCCTTAGAGCTGTGACTTAGATATTGGACATCTGCACTAAGTAGCCATCTTACTCATTATGAAGGTGCATTTAATTGTCAACCCAGGGACGTAAACTTGAAATGGGTCAGCATTGTATGTGCACTAGGACTCCATTGTAATTATCCATAAACTAGGAAAGAAGCAATACAGGAAATGAAATGCTAGAAAGAAATCAACTTAAATACTAAGCATGAATCAACATTTGCACTAAGCATTAACAACTAGGAAATGAAAGATAGAAATGGTAATCTCAACAAACATACAGGAAACTACTATGTCTGCCTTGGCTGCAGGAACAATCACATAACAAAATTTTGATGGCTACAAGAACAGACAGTTACTGAAACTAAAACTAACCGCTGAATAGAAAATAACTTCTAAACTAAATAGGTGGAATTATCACCAAGTGGCCCCCCTTGAGTGAGTCTCCCTTAAGCTAACTCAAATGCAACAACTCAAAATATCATATTATTTCTTAAAAACATGATTACAACATCTCAGTGATATGACTGTATTACTAAAACTGGAAAATGCAAGTACAATCTAAGAACATCCAACCTTATCAAAAGAGGCATATGACCATTATTTATAGAGAGAAGAACTACTGATTAACCCTAACTACCTAGGCAGTCGACTCCATCAAAATAGGAGGATGCCACTTATTGAAAGCATAGAAAAAGATGGAGGAAGTTATGCATGTACCAAATTAGTCAAAGTAGACTTGTTCCAATGGGAATCTAGCACAACACACTCCCTAGATTTTCTCAACAACAAATATGACCATTAAAAAGGTAGTTACATTTGTTTATTCGAATTAAGAATTTCCCTCCATGAGAGATTTACCTCCTTTGACCTCTTAATGATCTTTTTGACTTCTTGGTAACCAACCAACTGGCAAGAGTTTCTCCCACTTGGCAAGCTTCGTTGACATCAAAATTTTAGTGTAAACCTGCATAATAACATTAGCACACACAACAACTATATATCTATAATTACCTCAGCAACATTCATTCAACCACTTGTAAAATCAACATAGATAATTCACATAGCATGATAATGTCATAAAAAGTCACAAGGATAAACTTATGCCCAAAGTCTATGGTTTTAAGCGAATAACATAGAAAATGTCAACAACCAAGTGTCAAAGTCTATAATAGCAACAACAAATAGATAATAGACACTATCAAAATTGAGCCATTAATTGGGCTCATCACGACACGCAGACGTCCACGCGGTGCGCTTACATCCTTGATAGATTCCTGCATCTAAAATTGGCAGAGGCGTTACACTTCCTATTGGGAACAATTTGTAACGTCCCTCTTTGACCAACCGAACCAGAAAACAACAAATTCTTCCCTCTTCTCCTTCAAATTCATCTATCTTCACTTCATTTCAACCTCTAAGCATTCAACTCATCTCTTTTTGGAATTCTCAAGCATTCTCAACCTTCACTTCACTCTCATCAGCACTTCAACACTCCATTACAGCAACAACACTCTGTCAACTCCGCAAAGCAAGTGTGAAGCAAGCCATTACAACGTAGGCTTGAGGTTTTGTGAGACCTCCCTTCATCATGATCGAGGTTGTGGTGATTGTTCAAGCCTTCTTTCTCCTCCATTGGCTAGTGAGCTCTTGATAGAGGTGGTAACGTTTTGCTCCCCTCTACAATTTGGTTGAGTAGCTCTTTACTGTTTTATAGTGTTATTTGCATTCCTTCCTTCTTTAATTCTTATTGCATATTTCTCTATCATTGCTATATGGTTGTCCATGGACATAGAAACACCAAAACAGGGGTTTGACTGAGGCAAGCCCCTATACAACCCCAACAAATTTCCCCTATTTCTTGTGTGTAGGTGGATGTGCTTTTGGAGCTAGTTGGAAAATTGGCACCTTGGTGAGATTATCTTCATCATTTTAGCTCTTATCTATCTGTTTTATCATATCCGCTTGTATTTCTCATACTTTATAATTCTATTTTTCTCATTTAGGAGTCATTAGCTAGGTCGTCAATTTTTTTCTGGTGGTTCATATTGTACTCTCTGTCCTATGGTCGTACGGATGCCAACACACCTAAGAGACGCTAGCACATTATTTTTTTGTCTTAGAACCGTGCTTTTTTCCTCGGGCATAGAGCTACCCAAGGTACCATATTGAATCTAAAAACTAGCTCGCCTAGCCTAAATTTGGATCTTGAGTCTGTAGAGTGATCAAAGGGTATTATATTCCTCATCATTCTTGTCCCTCATTTCAAAAACCTCTTTAGAGTGAGGTAAGTTAGGGAAGCCTTCCGCTCTCGGCTCTCCGTGACCTGGGGCCTTGACGTGGTTGGTCCCCCTCTCTTACATTTTTGGTGAACCCAACGTGAACCAATTTTTTCTCATTCGTTGGTGTTGAGGCTTTTCCCTTGTACCTTGTGATCATTGTGCCTCTGAGTGTTGTGAAGGTTTATGAGCATCAAAACCCAATCCACAACCTCTGGGTATATTTTTAGGAGAAGTGTGTGACACCTTCTGATGGAGAGGATAAAGGTCACTACTGGCTTCTCTATGAGCCTTTTTACTGGATCCATCATTGGTTTTGTTGCACAGGAGCAGTTGTCGAGGGGTGAGGTAGGGATCTTTGATGAGACTGACCACATCCCCACTACTCATGTGTCTCCTACATCGTCATCGGTAGATGAGTACGAGGCCATTCACATTCCTTCAGAATATATCTCTATCCTTAGAAAAGGACTAGGTGACTTGGAGAATCACTTGGAAAAGGACCTGAAGATGGCTAGGGCCGCTAGGGTTATCAGCGAAATAAAGTATATGGTGGGAAAAGACCGAACATGCATAGAACTCCTGGCTAGTCTCTCTAGTCTGATTGAATCATGTGCTCCTCCAAACAATCCTAACATTGTACACATGGCCACTTTCGAAGATCATGAGAGACAACTAGGAATGTCGATGCCTCCCACATTTGTGTACATGGCCGATGTAGTTCCCTCGATCAACATCCCTTAAGCCTCTGAGAGATTCAAAACTATCAAGGTGAATAGAGTACCCTTAGGGTTTAGCTTTACCCCTCCTATCACCTCTAGTGGTGGATATTTTGGTGGGTTGAGCGGTGGGGGATTTGGTAGTAGTGGTGGTTTTGGCAACAGAAGTGGTGCTGGTGGAGGCAGTTCCAGTGGAGGCCATGGTGGTGGATTTGGAAGTGGAGGTGGCTTCGGTGGAGGCCTTGCTGGTGGCGGTGGCTCTGACAGTGATTCCGACAGTGGTCATACTGGTGGTTTTGGAGGTGGCTTCGGTGGTGATTCTAGAGGAGGTTCCTCTGGCCCTATGTCCTCTAATGACCCTATTCTGAACACTCTTCTTCAAAATATGGGTAAGATGCAAAGCCAGTTGGCAATTCTCTCCCAAGCCTTTTCCTAGCCTATCTTTCAACCCTTCTTCTGGTATAGTCCATTATCAGTAGCAATCCTAAGCACTCCCTTCCCACAAAGAATGGAGATTCCTAAATTTGAAAAATATGGCAGCAAAGGGGACTCATAGATGTGTTCACCTTTAATGCCCCATGTACTGATTTCTTCCATCATGATGCATTGATGGCAACATTATTCCCTTGATCTCTTAAGGATACAACACTCGAGTGGTACTATTCCTTACCTGACAATTCCATCTTCTCATTCGATCAACTTGTTAATCAGTTTCTCCAACAGTTCCAAGCCAACATTGGACCGAAGATGACCTTTTCGGATCTCGTCTGATGTAAACAAGGTGATAACAAAAAAGATTACTAATTTTATAGCATGGTACTAAGCGCTCTTTTCACAAATCTCGTATCTGTTGCCCGATTCTGACGTGTAGAAGGTGTTCATAGGGAACTTGCAAAGATCTTGGTAGAAGTTTTCCCTTATGAAATACCCTTCTTTCACACATTTGTGTGTTGCATTACGAGAATACCAAAAAACGGTAGTTCAATTCAAGGGATCATCCTTGTGCTCCCATTCAAAAGGG
Organism: Sequoia sempervirens; assembly: GCA_007258455.2. NCBI lineage: Eukaryota > Viridiplantae > Streptophyta > Pinopsida > Cupressales > Cupressaceae > Sequoia > Sequoia sempervirens. The sequence continues at coordinate 274,895 of VDFB02169400.1, forward strand.
AAGTCCATTGTATCAATCTATGGGAAAGGCAAGGCTGTTACGAATGTAGTAGCCGCTATGAGTGATAATGGCCTTAGATGTAACCAAAAGTTCACAAAGTTAGTAGAGTCTTATTCTTCCATATTGCAAAAGTTGCTAAACGATAAGATCATAACCTTGGAGAACCCCAAACCTCTCAAGGAACCTTTCCCTAGTTGGTACGATCCAAATACCTTCTATTAGTACCTGTATACCTTGGAATTTATCCTACTCTAAATGTGCAAAATAACTTAAAATTGCAAATGATAAAATACCAAAGACACCTCAAGATTAGCCAAAGGAGTGATAAAACAAGAAGGAAATGGACAAATGAAATAGAAACAATTTCACCTTCCTTGCTGTTGATGTCTCCTTGATTGGCCCTTGCTTGGAGTGATTTGTGTGCTCCTTAGATGATTGCTTGAGTGACTAAATGCAAGGTTAGATGTGCAAAATGATTAAATGAGATGGCTAAATGATGGCAAAGGATGCAAATTGGCAGCATGTAGTTATGAAAATACATAGTGTTGAAAATGCCCTTGAGGAGGGGGTATTTATAGGAGAATTTGAATTCTCTAGAGAATTCAACGGTCAAGATGCATCCAACAAGGCCAAGATGAAGGGCTATGGTGGGTTGAGAACCCACAATCCCTCACATCTTGACATGTGGAGGGTGAAGTGGACAAGGGGATATGAGGTGTGAGTGAGGTGTCAAGAACGTACATGAGGTGGAGAAAGGACATGCACCTTGGGGAGTGAGGATATTTCCTCAAAAAGGGATTCCTTGTCCCTAAGTGGGAGTGAAAGGGACATTTGAGGAATTTTGGAATTCCTCAAAAATCTACATGGGAAAAGGAAAGGTGGTTGGAGATATAAATGTGAATTAAAAATTCACATTCCTAGGATGATCTAGAGGGTAAAAGGTGGGCTCCAAAAAGGTGGGACTTGGTCACATGTGGAGATTGTGACAAGTCCAAGGTTCTAGAAGCCTTGGGAGAATGGAATGTGAATTAAAAATTCACATATAAAGGAGGGGAATCTAGGACAAATAAATGTGAATTAAAAATTCACATGGGAAAGGGGGTCAATGCCAAAAGAAGGTAAATGCAAAGGTTGACTAAAAAGTGGTGTTAAATTTAGCTAATGACCTTGGTTAAGGTTGTGCAAACATTGGATTAGGCTAATTAATGGAAGATTAGAGGCAAGTGGAAAATGTAATGTGACATTAAGAATAAGAGGATGCACATCATAATCATAAATTAATTAAATTAATTCAGATTAGGGCAAGGTTATGGAGGATGTGACAAGTGAAGAATTTTAAATTGATTTTAAATCAAAAAAGGGGGAAAATGACTAAATTAAATAAATTAGCGTATTTATTTAATTTAGAGAGGAATAGGGTGAAAGATAAAGTATTAATTATTAAATTAAATACTGTACCGATATGAAATAAAAGGTATAATATTAATTTAATAAATTAATATTAATACGATAGACGGAAAGACAGTAAATTTAATCATATGGAAGTGATTAAATTTAGATGTCTACAGTACCATCGAGTTAACGGAAATGATACCGAATGTTGTATGCACGTACATCATGAGATACAGGACTGCATCAAAGAAAATACTATTCATCTTTATGGAAGTAAACAAAATACAAACAAATCTGTGGTGAAAGCGAATAGTGAATTGCAGATATACACGAAATCATTTTTGTCGCATTCTGCTAACATGATTATGGATCCCTCTAATTCTACCACTCAACCCAAGGCATATGTTAACATGGTCATGGTTATTCCTACCACACAACCTTCACTCAACTCCCCGGACGTGACATTCATGTCGCAAGCTTTACCCTTAAATAACAAGCCCTCTCCCCTCTACATTCTCGCTCACCTCAATGGAAACATTGTGATAGGAGTCTTAGTAGACCCCACGAGCTGAGTGAATTCCATTATAAAAGAGATGTTGTGGCTTAATTCATTGCATAGAAAGGAGTACAAAGAAAAAAATCTACCATCTGTACACACGATGGTCTTTGTCTAAAGCCGTACAGCTCAATAACTCTATCCATTATAGTAGGACCTAGGGCTATAGACACAGTCTTTGATGTTATTCTAGAGTTTGATCTATTCAGGATGAAGTTGGGCATAGCTTGGCTAACTTCCATGAATGGATTCGCCTCTGTCATTCATAAATTTTTGAAGTTCTCCCATGAAGGTGATGTGCATGTGGTGCATGACACTGGATGCCAGCCATTGGTGTCCTGTGGGGGTTACTCGTTGGATCATTTTTGGCCCACCTCGGTCAGTCTGCTCCCTCTAAGGATGGACCTACTTTACAAAAGCTATGTGGAGTATAGGACCAGGGGCAAGGGACAGCTGAAATTGACCCTCTCGGTAGCACAATAGCTAGTTGTCTCCTCTTCTCAAAAGGGAAAAGAGAAGCTACCTCATCCTCATGATTGCTCTCCTCCTCCTCTTTCTAGAGAAGAGTTTTGGATGAATATGCCTGGATTTTATCTATTGAGTCTGATGATACCTTCTTGGTTTAGACCTAAGATCAAGATATTAGACCTCCCTACTAAACCACCTGGACCTTGGTACTACTTGTATGGTAGAGGAAAAGGTCCCTGTGGGGAATCTTCTATGTCTCGGCCTCCGTGGCCTCCTACCACTTTTGCTCCCATGGTAGTAAACGAGAAGAGGCCTGCTACTGAGGCATTAGAGATGACTCCCCCCACTATTCCTCAACTTATTCCTTCTGCTCCCATTCAGGATCCTGTCCCTTCGCTGGAAACAACTGTGGTCCAGACACTCCCATGGCTGAGCAGGAGTCTTCCGCTCCTTCACAACCTTTGGTCTCTAGCTCGAAGAGTCACATAAACTGCCTTGCATGTGAGTGCAAGTTCCAACGAAAGGCTCTCGTGGCTGAGCAGGCCGCTTTACAGAGGAAGGAAGAGGAGACGACTGCCCCTGCTTCAGGGCCTCTTGCTGCATCCTCCTCTCTCCTCCTCTCTACTTTCGCTCAATCTAGTTCAGTCTCGCTTTCAACTTCTATTGTGAGTACAAATGTGCCTGACCCCAAAAAGATGTAGGTGTTTATCACTCCTTTGGTGGAGCTATCCTTGTTGATGTCCCTTCTAGATGTCCCTCCTTTCCCAAAACCCATGGATATGTTGAACACTTCAGTGGTATCTGCTGCAGTTTTCTCCTCCTCTTCCTCTGCTCCTCTAGCTTCATCTGTGGGGAGTTCACTTCCCCCAACAAAGTAGAAGATGGAGGGTGGTCCTTCTAGCAACAGAGGACGTGATAGGAGCCCACCTTCTCCAAAAGGTGATCTTGCATTGGCCTATTCTGTCCTGGTGACGAAACCAGCCCTGACTTCCCCTGAGTTCGTCACTGCTCCCGAGTCACTCGGTGAGCCTAGCGGTGAATCTCGGGCATTGCTTTCTCTATCCATTGAGGTACGACATGTCACTTCAGTGAAGTACATGTTTAACTCTCTAGATGAATTTCTGGCCTTGTTAGCAATCTTCGCGAAGTCGTTGACCATAACTCCACAAGAGCCTAGTGGAGGAGACCTTACGGGGCCTTCTTCTTTAGCCCTTGTTGTGGGAGGGTTGGAAGCTCCTCCTCTTAACATCCCACCACTGCAAGCTCATCGTCCTTCCCCTTATGAAGATCTAGATTGGGAAGTGGATGACCTCTTGTTCAATTAGTGTTAGGGGGAGGCCTCTTCTTTATCTTTATATTAGATGTGTGTGTGTTTTGTGATGAGTGCCCCCGTACTTGTGTTATATGTTCCTAGATGAACCTTATCAACCTCGTTGGTGCTTGGATACAGGCATGGTTTTTGTGTCGTAAACCTTCTTCAATTTTTATCATCATTCTTCCATGTTTGTGATTGATTTTCAACAAATTGGGGATGATGAAAAGTGTTGGGGGCATTTAGGCTTCCATTCCATGTTGACCCAATTTTTTATTTTTACTTTTTCTTCTTGTGCATTCTTCACATGGTTTGATATAGTAGGGGGTTGATGATAGTTCATTTTATATACTATTATTATACTTATATATATATATATATATATTTATGAGTAGCTCTGACCCCAAAATATCAGATCACCCCTGTGTCCTCTGTTTGTGATTATTTCTTTTTTCACTCCTTTCTTACCTTTCTCTCTTCTTTTCTTGAGTTGTCCCTCTCTTGTGTGGCAATGCCATCACTTCGATTTTCAGAAAATGCTTTCCAACGAATCTTTTCTCAAAAATCCTCGCAAACTTTTTCAAAGAATCACATTCTAGACTTGGACCCCTAACATAACGTGTTTCCTTCATCATGGGTTCACAAAGAAAGAACTTGAGAACTTTCCTCCAAGGTGGAAGTAGCCTTTACCTTCCCCTCACAAGAGGACATTCTTCTTCCTTTTGAATTCCTTGATGAAGTGAACATCTTTCAAAAGGATTCCTTGATGATGAATCAATTTGAGAAACAATATCTCTTCCGCACTTTCAAATAGCGTGTCCCTTGAGTGGACCCCTTTCTTCATGCCGGGTTCTCGAGGGACCCCTTTGAAAGTTTTTAAACTTGTTTACAATCTGTGTGACTGTCCGCTTACTTGCCTATGTGGCCACTTGCAGACATGTTCTATCTGCGGGTAGACATGTTGCTTTGCAGGTGCGCCTATAAAGCCACTGTCTGACTCTGTAGAGTCTCCTTCCTTTGGGATTCCTTCATGTGAGATATCTTGGAGGATACCTTCCTTGTAGGTCTGTGGGCCTGTAAGGCTTTTTCTTTGGACTTCCTCCATGTGAGAGATCTTGGGGGTCTCTCCCTTGTAGGTCTGTAAGGAACTTTTTCTGGGTTTCCTTCATGTGAGAGATATTGGAGGACACCTTCCTTGCAGGTTTGTGGGTCTATAAGGTGCTTTTTATGGGTTTCCTTCATTTGAGAGATCTTGGAGGACACCTTCCTTGTAGGTCTGTGAGTCTGTTTGGTGCTTTTTTAGGTTTCCTTCATGTGAGAGATCTTGGAGGAAACCTTCCATGTAGGTCTGTGGGCCTGTGAGGCACTTAATTCTTAAGGCTTCCTTCATGTGAGAGATCTTGGGGGTTGCCTCCTTGTCGGTCCACGGACCTGTAAGATGCTTTCATTCTACAGATTCATAGTTATGTGGAGTTATGGAGTCCTTTGCTTGCCCTGTGCTTTCGAGCTCACCAAATTGCGGTATGTTTCCTCGACGGTTTAGGTATACATTTCTAACCCTACTAATTCTTTGATCTACTTTACCAAAGCACTCATCAGTATTCGTGCTTGCTAAAGTGGGGGAAAAATGTATAGGAATGAATTTGTACCCCTTACGTAAATTCCCCTTTTACACACCCTCATCTTAGAAAACCAAATCTGAAGGAAAAATTCCACATCAGCAAGCTGCCTTCCTTCCACTTGGAATCCATCGTTTGTGTTAGTAGAAGAATATTTTTTGGGGATGCACATGTGGTGCGCAGACATCCACACAACGCGCTTATGTCCATGATGTATTCTTGTGTTTGAAGTTGGGAGAGGTGTTACACTTCCTATTGGGCATGATTTGTAACATCCCTCTTTGACCAACCGACCTTGAAAATGACATATTCTTCCCTCTTCTCCTTCAAATTCATCTATTTTCACTTCATTTCAACCTCTAAGCATTTAACTCATCTTTTTTTGGCATTCTCAAGCATTCTCAGCCTTCACTTCACTCTCAACAACACTTCAACACTCCATTCTAGCAACAACAATCTATCAACTCCGCAAAGCAAGTGTGAAGCAAGCCATTGTAGTGTAGGATTGAGGTTTTGTTATACCTACCTTCATCACAGTGGAGGATGTGGTGATTGTTCAAGCCTTCTTTCTCCTCCACTAGCTAGTGAGCTCTTGGTGAAGGTGGTAACATTTCACTCCTCTCCTTTACAATTTGGTTGAGTAGCTCTTTATTGTTTTGTAGTGTTATTTGCACCCCTTCCTTCTTTAGTTATTTATCACATATTTCTCTATCATTTCTATCTATCCATCCGTGGAGGTGGAAACACCAAAACAGGGGTCTGATTGAGGCAGGCCCCTATATAGCCCCAACAAATTTCCCCTCTTTCTTGTGTGTAGGTGGATGTACTTTTGGAGCTAGCTGGCGAATTAGTGCCTTGGTGAGACTATCTTCATCATTTTAGCTCTTATCTATCTACTTTATCATATGCACTTGTATTTCTCATAATTTATAATTCTATTTTTCTCATTTAGGAGTCATTAGCTAGGTCATCAGCTTGTTTTTTGGCGGTTCATATTATACTCTCTGTCCTCTGGTCATACAAATTCCAACGCACCTAAGAGACCCTAGTGCGCCGTGCTATCATCCTAGGACCTCACTTTTATCCTCAGGCAGAGAGCTACCTGAGGTACAGTATTGAATCCAAAAACTGGTTTGCCTAGCCTAAATTTGGATCTTGGGTCTGCAAAGTGATCGAAGGGTATTATAGTCCTCATCATTCTCTTCCCTCATTTCAAACACCCCTTTAGAGTGAGGTAAGTTAGGTCAGCCTTCAGCTCTCGACTCTCCATGACCTAGAGCCTTGACGTGGTTGGTCCCCCTCTCTTACACAACTATCGACTCCTACTTGCTACATGACAATATCTATGATGTAGTGCACTGAGAAAATATATATTTTGTTTGTTTCTTGGAACACCTTCATGCAATTAATTATCATCATCTATGTCTACAACATGTGGAAGAAATTGCAAGGTGCCTGAAGGTGTCACTTCTATTGGATGTCATTCCTATGTTCTTGAATTACTATGATGATGATGAAGTTGGTGAATTCAATGTGGTTGTGAAACCAAGTTGTTTGAGTGTCCCATGTGAAAAATGTTAAGTCTAAGAATTTGGGTGGTGTGAGTCCTACATAATTTTCCTTATCCCCTTTATTTTTTTCTTAGATTGGTTCTTTGTACTATAACATGATTATAGCATATACGTGTGGGTGGGGTTTGGTTTTGGATCTTTGACCAATTTTGTTATAGGATAGTATTGGGTTGAGGATTGGTGATTTATGTTTATAAAATATTGGTAATATTAACAGAAAAATAATTATATTATGGTTTGGCCTCTCACTAGACCTTGGTGGTTTTGGCATGGCTTCTACCTAGTTCCTCTAGGGTTTTCCCATTTTTCATGATTCTTGGCTCTTAAACTAGGTTTTTATCAAAAAAATCTTGTATAAAAGGAAACATGTCCATTTATAACTAACAATGAATTCTATCATTCCAAAAATTATGTTATTGTGGTATTAATGAGAAAAATATAGTCAAATTTAAATAATAAAAAAGAGAAGAATTTAATATTATTTTGACACAAACTTCCAAACCCTAGAGATACTTTTAACTTGTATAATCTAATGAATTATCAATGAATCCATATTAATTTATAAAATAAATTTGTAATTACCTAAAACACCCTATCCTAATTACATTTCACTTTTAATTTATATTTATAATGGTGAAAATTGTATGCTCATTCCCTATTCCCTTGTGTCTTGGACCCATGATGACTAGGTTGTCCTTAAATGTGTCAATTAGTGTGTAAGATGGTCTATTTTACATGACACTAGTAGAATTTGGAAAATAAATGACTACGTGACTAAAACTTTTAGTCACAACAACTAAAAATGACTAAATTCTACAATTTTTTTGCAACTTAGCTATAAATGAGTAAATAAATGACTAATTTGGTCGTTGACTAAAAAATATTTAGTCACAAAAATAAAAATGACTAAATAGTTAGTCATTTATTTAGTCACAATCCATTTTAATAAATCATTTAAGGAATCAAGGATATAGCCCGCTAAAATACTCTAAAACTTTAATAAACATACTCTAAAACTTTCGTCGAAATCTTATTTTTAGGTGTAGCCCACCAGAATGGAGTTTTCATTTTAATAAACATACTCTAAAACCTTTGTCAAAACCTTATTTTCAGGCGTAGCCCGCTAAAATGGAGAAGTGTTTCAGTAAAGAATGATAGAGAATGGTAAGGAGATGTGCGTGACAGGAGGCATAAGATTCCTTGCTGCTTATCTCATTCCTACTCTATTGAACAAGGGTTACATTGTTTGTGCTACTATTTGTAATCTAGGTATTTAATTGACATATATTTGAATAATCTCAAATTCCTTCAAATGCTTTTGAAGTATCAATGCATCCTATATAGGGTTTAGAATGATTTCTTTTAATTAAAAAAAATAAATTGGATGCTTTTGAAGTATCAATGTATCCTATATAGGGTTTAGAATGATTTATTTTAATTTTAAAAAATAAATAAATGATGTATTTTTATGTGATTAGATAATGTGGAGATCTCCTAAATCTGCCCCATCATAGTGTCCTCTTTGGCACTGTATTCATTACTCCAGCCGCTAGGGTTTTGCATGTGACATCTTTAATATCTTCATGACAGTGACTTTTAAATAGATCTCAGTCTTTGATTTAATCCTTATCATGGTAACCCTTGAGTTCCATAATCCACCTTCAATCTCTTCTAAAAATGTTGTCTTAAGCTAAACTGCATAGTATGCATATAAAGCAATTCCTTCATACTTGCCATTGTTCCAAACCGCCACTCACTACCTTGCTTAAAATGTTGCCTCCATAAGCACAATAGCATGTTTTAAAATCATGGTTGCTGTAAATAAGGTAAAATCAGCAAATTTAATGCTTAATGAAAAAAATAATCTAATTAGATCCTATCAAGCACAATAGAGTACAAACTAGCATGAAAATTAAAACAAGAAAGCAAAGCAAACTGATCTCCAAGCTAGACTTGATTTATCTCCATTGCTCTTCTCCACCTGCATGAGAATGTGAGATTTTGAAGGGTTGACAATGGAGGAATGTTGAGTGCTCATTCCTGTAGCATAACGACTTGACAATGACAATGATAAATAGAGGGAATGATAGGTAGAGATGAAAGACTGATTTTGACAGAGTCTGGATGCTAGACGAATCAACCCCCTAAATGGATTGCGAGAGGCCGTATTTATAGAGCCGTGACGTTGACGAAGATAAGATTTGACAAGATTCGACAATGATTCAATTTTTGACAAAAGAGGAAATACAACGAGATGAGATAAGATTTCAAAAAAGATGGAAAGATCTCATTTCCTGTTTTAAGGAAATAAATCTCGAAAAAGATGAGAAGGATAATCGATGAATTATCTAGTTAAATAAATTAATTAGATGCACACGAGTTCAGTTTTGGAAAGAAAGCGAGAAGATCTCTTTAGGATTTTATTAATTAAATAAATTTTGGATTTATTTAATTAACATTGAATTTATGATTTTATTAATTAAATAATATAAATTATTTAATTAATATTAGAAGAATGAATAGAAATGATATAATTAATTAAATAATATAAATTATTTAATTAACATTAGCAAAATTGATGGATTATGAATATGAATTTAATTAAATAAATAAAATTTATTTAATTAAATAAATGATGTTTAATTAAATAAATGATGACATGGGTACCTAGGGAAAAACATGCTACAAGATGCCTAAATGATGTAATGTCGAGACAGGTGTTGCAAGAGGACAATTTTGGGTGTCTACAGTTGCCAGTGACTGACCATTAAGGTCACTACTTTCATCAAGATACAATGAAATTTTTGTCTTCAAACTCAAGGCATTATGCAAGATAACATTATGAATTGTTTGTTGTGTCGGATTTGATTTTCTTGCACATTTACTGCTTTGCTAACTGCCTTTAAGACTCGATATTGCACCCTCAAATGCAATCTCAAACAACTCACTCACTATCACTTGAAGATTCCTTTCATGAGCATCCTTCTATAAAATCAAACTATGCCCTATAGACTGCCTACTTACTTTCTATAGGGGACTCATTGTTTCATGGTATTGTGGGTCTTAAGATCCTTCAACCTTATTGTCACTACTTCACATTCCACAAGGTATTATTCACTATCCTCCCATCTTTTATGAGTCTCAAAACACTGCTCAAACATGCAATCCACTACCTCCATTATACAATGGCTAAGAAGAAACATTGAACCTATGATTACCACTGTTACTTCATTTGGATAGTCATTCCTTGATTGCATTTGCCTTGTCTAACATTGCCAAAAGCATTTGAAAAACCCTTAAGGTTAGCAAGGGGGTAAGGAAACTCACTATTAAAATCTCCACTTTACCATGCAAGGTTTGAGCTTTATTATCTTGTCACTGCTCAACCTCTTTTTGACTGTCACACCTCAAGTGATTGTCATTCTTCTTACCATATATTGCATTTACAAATGCCACTGAGCTACATAGTGTGCTTGTTATTGGCTACAATATTTAGATTGCAAGATTTTGTTATTGGCTACAATGTCTCAATATTTCTGGTATTGCAACCTCACTAATCCACTAGAGTTATGGTTTATGTTTCTACAGAGGCCTAAGGTTTGTACCCTAGTCATTCTCTTACCAATCCCTCTGTTGGTATTAAAAAACAACCTTAAATCTTGGGTCATAAAATTAGGTGTCTTGATAGGGTTGTGGTATGATCTTGGATTATATCCTAGAGTGTGTGGGAAGCTTGTGTTTGATCATTAAGGTATGTAAACCTGACTAGGGAAATGTATCCTATATAGCATGGGTCTTGATTTAATACTTTCCATAATGGTTATTAGCAGATCACATTATTATAGTTTGTGGTAACCCAAGATTGCATTCAAGTATGTAACAAACTTGGTTTATAGTTTAAGTTGTACACTTTTAAGTAACATTCATAAGGTTTAGAAAATATTGGTCACTCTCTAGAATAGCCCATTAAACATGGGTTGTGCTTGAATGCACTACATAATTGTTATAACACAACCACTTTGCATATCAACTAGAGTTATAGGATCTTTATTGTAGCAAGAGGTAATCGCTTTTGGATCATGGTATCATTATGTTGTAACCTATTAAACTTGAGTCAACCGAAATACACCCAATGATGATTGACACCTAATTATGATAATAGTGATTTGTACATGAATTGTGCTCATATGAGTGCCTCCATTTCTATCACAACATAGCCAAATTAAACTTGGGCCACACATGAATGCATCCTATATTTGTTATAGCACAACTGTGCCACATGGCCAATAGAGTTATGGATCACATAATTACAGTCACAAGAATTTGTTCCTTGGTTGTGCTCTTATGGTGATTCCATTACCGTTACAACATAACCCTTTGGACTTATATTTCTCAAATCCTTACATTGATTATTTTCTCTGTGGATGGATGACTTCATGGATTTTTGGTGATTTATACAACTTTTTTTTTTATAGTAAATGACATCAGATTCTTTTTGAAGCTACAATGATTTATTAATTATGGTTTTACGATGATTTTGAGTTTTATTATAAGGGGTTAATATGTGGCATTTTTAAGTGAAGGAAGAATATATTGTGATGCAACGTTCGGGTATGGATGGTTTAGGAAAAATTGGATTGCTAACGGTGACATAACCAGGTTGGAGAGTACCTTGAGCCGGTGTGAAACACTTTTGGGTGTTTTCGCTGGGAAGCAAAACCTAGGTGTAGGAATTTTTGAATATCCAATAGAGGAAGTTCCTTTATCCTAAAGATAAAATCATAAATCCGCTGGTCCAATTGGAAATCCAACCTGACATCTTTAATATCTGATAGAGAAAGTTAGTATATTCTAAAAATAAAATCATAAATCTGCTAGATCAATTTTAGATCCGACAGAGGAAGTTCCTACATTCCAAAGACAAAATCATAAATTTTATTGGTCCAATTGGAGATCCAATTTGAGGTCATGAAGCTCCGATAGAGAAAGTTCCTACATTCTAAAGATAAAATCATAAATCTACTTGGTCCAATTTGAGGTCCAATTGTAAGGATTTGTCTTTTTAATTATACTTTTTGACATTTGGCTTGATACAAATTGTTACTTTACAATTATGGTATTGCTTTTCTTCTAATGTTTTCAACCCTCATTTTAGGGAAGAGCTTTGAAGATGGTTCCTTCAGATGGAGACTACACTTTTCCGCTATAGGTTTTGTCTAGAAACAACAGAAGCTCAAGTACTATCATACTCAGGTACAACAGAGTTTGAGGTAAATTGCACTTAGTATTTTATGTTGATATGGATATGTTATAGCATGTAGTTAATTGTTGTAGCATAATAAAGAGGCTAAATAGTTGTTCATATACCACTATTTCAAATTCTAAATTGCTATACCTTATTCTAGGAGCAAATCATAGGGAGAGTCTATACATAAGACACCATTGTTTCAAATTCAAAATTGTTGGCTCTTTCACAATTGTTTGCTTCATTTATTTGATCTAAGACAACCTGCTGTATAGAAGATGCTCTCAAAATCATAGTAAAATCCTTTATTCTGGGATGACTATTCAGAATCTTTCCCATCATAAAAATGAACAAAAGCATCAGTCATTAACCTAAGATTTGCAAGAGTTTCATCAAATTCTACTTTTCCACTCTCTTTTCCATTCTGAATTTTATTCCCAATTTCATCCATGAAGAGCTTCCTTAGCTTGTAGATCCTGTTGTTAGCCATAACTTTACCAGGTGTCAAGGATAGCTTCAAGTTTTTACCCAAGCGACCTTACGATAAGGTCAAATTTTGTCAATTGTTTCTTGGGTAAAAACTCGAAGCTATCCTCGAAACCTGGTAAAGTTATGGCTAACAGTATGATCTTTAGGCCAAGGAATTTCTTCATGGATGAAATTGGGAATAAAATTCAGAATGGAAAAGAGAGTGGAAAAGTAGAATTTGATGAAACTCTTGCAAATTTTAGGTTGATAACTGATGTTTTTGTTCATTGTTATGATGGGAAAGATTCTGAACAGTCATCCTGGAATAAAGGATTTTACTGTGATTTTGAGAGCATCTTCTATACAACAGGCTATCTGAGATTAAATAAATGAAGCAAACAATTGTGAAAGAGACAACAATTTTGAATTTGAAACAATGGTGTCTTATGTATAGACTCTCCCTATGATTTACTCCTAGAATAAGGTATAGCAATTTTGAATTTGAAACAATGGTATATGAATAATTATTTGGCCTATCTGTTATGCTACAACAATTAACTATAGGTTAGAACATATCCATATCAACATAAAATAACAGGTGCAATTCATCTCAAACTCTACTATGGTAATTGATTTGTAAGGAAGTTTGCACTCCATGAAAATTCTCTGTGCACATTAGTATGTTGGTTATTATCTCGATCTCCTTTGTGATCAAAAGAATAGTGAAGTTCACTGCATAACTCATGACCATTTTGTTGTGCTATGATCGAGTGCTCTTTTACTTCTTACTCGTTGTGTTCTCAATCACCATGTGCAAATGACTTAGAGGACAAATCTTTGTCACCATTTGATAGTAACTTCATTGTTTTTGGACTGTTTGTTATGATTCAATCATTGTTTGATAGTGTTCTTCCTTTCTCAGTCCTATAGGGCAAAGGACAATTCACAATTTGCAACTCTCTAGCAATGGTAAATAGATACAGTAAAGATATTTAAAATTTTAGAAGTGGCTTTTTTTTTGAATTGCTAAAACCTATTTATCAGTTTTATAACTTAAAATTATTTAAGCTATTTGAATAGCTAAACTTCATATTATAAATCTTTAAAGTACAATAGAATCAGGTACTTAAAATGATTACAGAGAAGTTGAATGAAAATTAGTAAATTACTACTAATTTAGCTTTTCCTTTTGAGTGTTTACAGGGTTATTTCTTCTAACATTTGTTAGGCCTATTTTGGATTCTATGGAAACAACAAAGGAAATTCCACATCCAGGTTTAAATGAGGTGATGACCCATCCTTCTATGATGAAGTTTACAGGATACACCCAAGAATAGATCTAAAAATATCATATTTTTAAACCTTCAGATCTTTGAGATCATTGCAGATTTGATTTGATTTTTGTACAGCTAGACGGATCTAAAAAACTATTGCTTGAAAATGATGTAAATGAAAATGTTATTTGTTCAGAATAATCTAAGGGTGTTATTTTTCACTTGTACAATTTTTTTTTGTCTACCTTAAGATAACTATTAAAATTATCATTTTGTTAATCATAATATTTCATTATATATTTGTATTTTGTTAGATTGTATTGGATAGTTAATGGTTAAGTTTTTTTTTTTTAAAATCAGCATAATATACTTTCCATGTACTTCTTTTCATCACTTGTAAATCTAAATTTTTGTTACTTTTTGTGATCATCAAAAATAGAGATGATTTTAGTCTCTGTGAAATATTTTCATGCATGTTTGAGATCTCTACAAGGTGATGAAAAAGGCCCTAGGGTTTGGCAGGGTTTTGAGTATCCTTATTGTTTTGATGGTAATGTTTTCACTAAGTTCTCTCCTTGCCCAAGTATAGTCACCTGAGAAACTACCATGATGCTCTTGACTGTAAATTACTTTGTTCTCCCTACCTTCTCACTATAGGTCTAATTCTTCAACTCTACCAACTTCCCTTCCATCTCGGTGTCTTTTCATGCTCTTGCATCTATTCTCTTACGAATTTATTCTTATGACTCTAGAAGCTATCACTAGGTCTATTATGACTGTTAGGTCTTTGAGGGTATATGATTTTCTACTATAAACTCTTAGATTGTCATAATTTTGATGAAAATTCTCCAAGGATGTTTGCTTACTGACTTAACTCTCTGTATATTCTCCATTATGCATTGAAATTCATGGTTTCTAGTTAACTATTTATTGGTGTAACCATTGCCATGTTTCTTGGGACTGTCATCCTTATAGGATAGTTTCCTTATAGATTTGAATGTAATTTAAAAGGTGACCATAAATATTGACAAGTTTCATAAGACTGTTGTGTCAAGGTAGTAGATGGTCATTACAAGTTTCATAATACTGCCATACTGCAAGAGCCAAGAAGACATAGTGCAGTGTAGTGGTAACATTCCACATTACCGCGAAGGCCGAGCAATAAATGTGTGGTATGGAAGTAACTCAAATACTTCTCCTGCATCACCGCAAGATCCAATAAGACACGGTGCGGTGTAGTGGTAACATCCTGCATCACCGAAAGGATCATGTCAAAACTGTGCGGTATCACAGTTAAACTATAAAAGGAAATATCACATTTCTTTGAGGCATTTTTTTGAAACAATTTTCTTGCCTTGTGTATATTGCTTCCACATTTTCATGTATGTCTAGCAGGGCACTTGTAACTACAACATATGACAAAAAAAATCCCTGTTGTTATGCTTTGATGGATGTCCCTTCGTTATTACTGGATATCTGATGTAGTGCACATTATTATAGTGTAAGCCTAATTTTCAAATTGTTTCATTTAGCATCACCAATATTCTCCACAAGAACATTGTCCTTGTTTAAAATGATGGAAATGGTTCACATCTCTTAGAACAATTTCTCTTGCAACAATCTTGGAGATGAATTTAGATGTAGTGTGGAAATTAGAACATACTCGAAGGTTCTTAACAACTCTAGTAGTTGTACTAGGGGCCATGTTTAACAAACCAAATGGAATTGCTAACTTTTCACTATGGTGGCAGATAAATGATTCTTTTTTCTTCTATTCCACAACATTGAGTAAAAGTCTTTAATCTGGAAATACCTTGTTGCCTTCATTTTCCAAGACAATTTCTCCAATTTTGCATAGATCTCCCATGTTTTTGGATGTGATCTATCTCCTACACAAAAAAGCATGTACCCATTTATGCCCTTCAATCCAACTACATGCAGGTATCTTTTTAATTCCTCTCTCTTTCATCAATCTCCTTACTATTTGAACCTCACCACACCTTCTACCTTCTGCATAGATGTTTTAGAGAAGAACATAAGTTGCAGCATTTTTAGGATCCAACAAAAAAAGTAGTGTTGCTGGAATACTCATCCTATATTCATTTATGATCCACAGGAACCAAAGGTTTAACTGGGATCTTAGTAATAATGTTTAGGGTGTCCTCAAGATAGTCATCACGGGAACGAAGGTCAACCATGCACACCTAATGATCAACTATATATGTAATGCAATAAGGGTTACTGACGTGTGAAGTATGTGCAACCCTCATCCACTAAACCTGCATGACTGCATGCATCTAGAACACAAGCAAAGCTTACAATGTCGGTGTTCCAGAGTGCTTCATTAATTCCAAGATTTTGAGAGCTTCCTTGCAAAATCCATTTTGTGTACATTCTACAATCATATCATTTCATTTCATGAGATGACATCTCTTTGAGACATTCTGTCAAACAATTCATTTTGTACTACATTTTGGTGTCAAATCTTTGGTAATTATGGTTAGTTTCATTACATTCAAATTTTGAATTCTGGGAAATTATATATAGTGAATAGATTGATAGCTGTTTGGATAGTGAAATTAGCTCTCTTAGAAATTAATGAAATATCTAGATGGATTATTTTAATTAAAGAGTATTTTTTGGTTATTTTTGTAACAATGATTAACAATGATTTTACAGTGTAGCTAGCTTGCTATTATCATTCAAGATACAAGTCATCAAAGTCAAGCACATACCAAGAAGATGGTACTCTACTTCAAACCCTCAACCTCACTTAGTTTAGTCTGCTTACATGGGGATATTAAGGAAGTTGGTAAAAAAATAATATATATAATTTTTTGTTTGTGAAGAAGAATCCTGTGAGATTCAATATGGTAGTGGATCAATATCTGGTTTCTTAAGTAAAGATGATGTCACAGTTGGGAAACTTGTTATGAAACATCAGGTTAGTAATTTTTGGATGTTAAGGCTTTTCAATTGGATATCAAATATCTTTTATCATCAACTTAATTTAGAATTTATGTATAAATGGATTCTTCCATGGTGTGGGTCTTTACTTAGACAATACATGGACCAAGGTTGACATTTTTGTTGTCTAATTAAGTCTGATGGCATTCTTGGGCTTGGTTTCCAGGAAAATTTCTATTGATAATGTTGTTCCAGTCTAGTTAGTGTTGACAACCTTTATTCTATAATGTCAACTTCATTCTATAATATGAGCATATCACCTTTCTTAAAATTTGAACAAGGTTTTGAAATCAAGGGTTCAATATGCATCTTTTAGGCCTATGTTGAACACTCTGTTTAAGACATTTGTTGAAAAGGCTATAGTTTTTTAATTGATTTATCTTTCTACTATGTTTGGACTTTCTTTTGTAAACGTGCAATATACAATGCACTTCTATTCTTTTTGAATTGAGACTAATATTAATTTTGTTGGTTGTATTGAGGCACAACTTCATTCATGGTGGAAAAGGTAGCACCATGTTGCTCATATCAGATGACACGTTGCATATAAAGGAGGGAATATTCTAGCTGGGTTATTGTTGACTGCGTTGAAGGAGAGAGCTTCATATATGGGGCACAATCAACACTCCCCTTGGATTCTACATGTTACAACTTGCTCTAGGAAGATTTCCCATGTTGTAGAAGTTTTAAGAGATGAAAGGGGCATGTGCTCACATTGAAGGGCTTCAAGCATGCGTTTCCATAGTTGCAGAAGTATTTCAGAGAAGTTTATTTCTTGCTGCATTTCTCTACAATATTGTAACTCAAATTTTTAGTCTTGTGATTGAAAATAATAATTGTAATACTCTATTTGTAAGTTGTAACTAGAACACCTTTATTTTATTAATAAAGTTCACAAATTTTTCCTTCTCAATGGTTGTCTTATTGTGTGCAATTGATGATTGATGTGTATTTCTATGTTTTATGCTTAAATCCTCAAATATCAGTCAATTAAAATGACTAAATATACTACAAATTGGCATTCATTAATAATTAAATTGACTAAATATACTACCAATTGACAAAAATTAGTGAACATATAAGTAGATATATGACCAGTGAAATCATTGAATAAAAATGACTAAATATACTACCAAATTGATCAAAATGATGATTAAAATTAATGACTAAATACACCACCAATGCACATAAATTAGTGAATAAAAATGACTAAATAAGTGACTAGTTAACAACAATCAATGACTAAATATATTAGTGAATAAAAAAATGACTAAATAAGTGACCAAATTACAACGATCAATGACTAAATCAACAACTAAATAAGTGACCAGTTAAATATATCAGTGAATAAAAAATGCTTAAATAAGTGACAAGATTACAACAATCAATGACTAAATATATCAGTGGAAAAAAAGTGACTAAATAAGTGACTAGATCACAACAATGAATGACTAAATAAATGATTAAATATACTACCAAATCAATCAATCAAAACAACCAATAAATGACTAAAAATGGTTTAGTCATCAATCTGGTCACGTTATATATGACTGGCAATAAACTACTAATGGTCACGTGACCAATTGTAGTCATTTATAAGTAGTTTTTAGTAGTTTTTTTAGTAGTTTATTGTTGTTTCTATACTAGTGTGAAAGTGGATAAATTATTTGATCCTAATCCTATCATTGATCATTCTCATTAATTAATCTTTATCCCTAAATCTACTATCTACTAACTTGATTTAGGTATGTGTGTAGAAGTGATTGAAATCACCTCTACACTTGAGGATTTTAACCTCAAAATTCAAGATTCAAAATTTTAAATTCAAATATTTGTCACTTTTTCAATTAACTATTTTGAACTAAATAAAGTGTAAATAATTCCAAATTGCATGCTAGGGTGGTGTATTTAAACACTATTCCCAATTCAAATGAAACATACATAGCATAACTATAGAGCACATCTAGAATTCAACTTGTAAGTGGATAAAACATATTATGTTAACTATGCATCATCATATTAAGAGAATAGTATAGATCTCCTTGTTATTCTCAACCTTGCTTCATTACTATTGAATAAATCCACCTAGGTGTTTGATGAGGAGAACATACCACTTTCAATTCAATAAATTCCCTAAAGTGTTTCTAAACATCAATAACTCATTAGATTTAGAGTGCACACACAAAGGTGGGCATGTTTCAAACAACATAACTCTATCAAATTATTTTCATGAGTTACTAATTTGGATCCACACATTCGGTTTAGGTTTCACATTCAGGAGTAAACACAAATAGTGCACAAGTAGATTTACAAGTTATCTCAATAGTCATTTGAGGGGTTCTAAAATTATGACATCAAGATGAATATATTTTTTACCTTTTCATCATGATATATTCATTGAAATTAGAGCTAATCACACTTACATTTAATGTAATTATTTTTGCATTTATTATAGAATTTTTAAAATTATTTGATATATATCTTAGTTCATTTATCTAGGTCAATTATTACTTAATCACTTTATTTACTCATTTAACATAGATATTTTATGTAAGGTTTATTTTAACCTTACATTTTTTATACACCTGACATTCATACATGACCTAAGGTTTGACCTTAGGGTTTATTCATCATTTTAATCAGGCTTGCTTGATATGGATTTTTATTGTATTTCTTTTACATCATACATTCTTATGGTTGAGACCCTCATTGTGTCATATATATTTTATCCCACCTATCCATCCTTCTATTATCCATTATCAAGGATCCTTATAATTATATTCCTTTACTTGATATACGTGCATGTATTTTTTAATTATGATCCTTCCATCCTTGTTGCACTCATATTTTGTGCTATGGGTAAATGATATTTTATATATGGAGGTTCTATTTTATCATGCACATGGATTTCCCTCCATATAGTAGGTTAGTTCTTATTTTTTTATTTTTTATTCACTCATCTCAATTTTCCATGTTCTTTGTATTGACCCTCTTTCTCCTATGACTTGCGATAATTTGATGACCATCCACTTAGTGATTTTTACCCTATATTATTGATGCACTTTGTGTGATGGACTTTTATGAGGTTACACCTTCATTACCTACTCATTATATTATTGTATCTTATGATGACATTCCTTTTGTATGTTGTAAAACCCCTATGCCTATTACAATAGATTTGTGTTCATTTGATGATGTCCCTTGTTATGAACCTAAGGATAATGATTTGTGTACTACCTTGCCTTATACATAATGATATTATTTTTTATATTATTCTTCTGCATATCATGTTAGTTCTATGGATACTCATGGTAGTATTTTATATATAGAAATACATTACACAAGGATTACATGCATTATGATGTATAGTTATTGGATTCTTTTTTTATTAAAACTAATTATTGTTGTTCCTTACTGATGCAGAGTAGGGAGGAGTTTGTCTTACAATCACAATTCAAACTATTTCAAATAATCCTTCAACCCTTAAAACCCTAACTTGGCAACGTTTCACAATTCCTTCCTATTTTCCTTGTAGCATATCAAATTGAGAAAATTGTGCATATCTTTCAAAAGAAACCTCCAACCCACAAAAAGATTGACATTCTAGATACCCTTTATGACATTCTTCAACATACCTAATTTGTGCATATAGTTGTTTTAGACCTTCAACTTATAAAATGGACTGCCACGCTGGAATTGGCCACAATTAGCCCTATTTTCTAAAGCACCTTCAAGAAAAACCCTTCCCTAGACTCAAAATTCTATCTCAGGACTTCAACCAGATTGCAAAAGGTCCAAAACAATGATTTTTTGTCCACTGAGGAAACTATAAACTCACCAAACCATAAAACCCTTAGGCCAATTTATGCTTATTCAAGGAGGGTTTATTGAATCTTCACACTCCAGGTCTCTACTTTGCAAACCAACACTTCAAACACACCATTCTAGGTCTGCGCATGCTTCCTAAACCATCTCCCATCCTTTATTAATGCATTTTAATCAAACTCCTACTCTTAGCCATCAAATTAAGCCAAACCCACGAAATTATCTACTAGGGCAGCACCAAAAAGTTTTCAAACCCTACTCCCTACTCCTAAAACCTACATGAACATCTAACCCTACCTAAATGCACCCATTCCACCAAGTTTCAAGCAATTTTACCGGTGGAATGGGTCATTAATGCATTTTAAGTACTCTCAAAACCTCCAAATAGGGTTTCAACCCGTCCTCAAAGAAATGCTTATAGAATTCTTCATCCTCAATGAAAACCAACCAAATCAAACTAAAAAGGAAGTTAATTCATGTTTCCACCAAGTTAAAAGCACCTTAGAAAATAATTACTCAGTATGGATCTGTACACACACTTGTAGCAGCAAATTTAACTAAAAACACACAAAAATAAGGGTTTCTTATTGCTTTTCTTCAACAAAATCAATTCCAGAACTCTGCCTCAAGGTTTGTGAGGCCTTTATAAACACCAAAACCCATGACTCAATAGTTCCAACTGCCCTTTGAAACAAATGACCATTGGACTTCCAAAACACCAAAAATTGCAAAGTTGCCAAAGCAACATTGACAACATTTACCCAAAACTTAACAATTTTAACTCTAACTGACTCAAAATGACTTAAAACATGGAGAATGGTCTATTATGACCTTATTACACCAAATAAGACTCTAAACACCCAAAAAATATCATATGACCATATTTACAAAAATTTCCATGGTGCCCCTGCACCATACACTCGGACAAAAAAATGACTCTCAAGTCCCTTGAGTACCATGCAACACAAAAGTATGCTTGATCACATCATTTCCTTGATCTCCAAATGTCCCTTCATCTAGAAATACTTTCCATTGAACTAGTTATTGAAGATTTGCATTGTTTTTTGCACTATTAAACTTTTTGCCACCTAGACATTGCTCCATCTTCACAAGTTGACTTGATGGATGCCCTATGACCTTTCCCTCACCTGAAACTGATGTTGAAATTGCTTGAACACCTACAAACATACCTTTTCCATCATTTCTATGAATTTTTTTCTTCTTTACCTTTGTTGCATGCCTGAACTTACCCACATGTCCTTGCCATTCACCTTGAATCACTTCACCTTTTCCTTTCATCTCTTCCACCAAATTCTCTGCCCCTAGAACCACTGTTTTATCAGGTTTACAAACCTCTATATTGATATAATTTGGATGCCCACTAGCCTCTTTTTAAATCAATGAACAAAGTGCTCTTTTCATCATGACCTCAACATGCTTCTCAACCCATTCTTGAATCTCCACAAATAATTCATCCTTGACCTTCTCATTATCATATTTTGTTCTCAACTCAACATCATTTCCTTCTAAGTTCATTGTTTTGATACCCTCAAATGTAGAAGTGGCTGCAAACTCCTTAGGATCCTTTTCCTTTATCTTTACAAACTCTTTCTTACCCAACATTATCACCTTTTCTACCTTATCTTGTCCCTTATAATCCTCTGAAGCCTCTAAATCCACCTCTTTGATCAACACCTTGGTATTTTATTTTACTTGCATCTTCTTGATCCTCATAGGACTGCCTTGTTCCTCTTCCTCTACTAGTGCTGCCTCTGCCTATTCCTTGTCTTTCTTTCCTTCTTTTTAACTTCTTCTCTACCCTAGCAGCCAACTGAAAACATTCTTCAACCATCCTAGGAGTAGCTACAAGACTCAATTCATCTTGAATTTGGAATCTCAAACCATTCATACACCTTGCTATCTTCTCATTTTCATCTTCAACATGACCAACCCTAATACTTAATTTGTGAAATTATTCAGTGTAGGCCATGACATCTTTATCCTTCTACTTTAAGTTTTGCAACTTCTTAACAGTTTGTATTGCATGATCACCTGGCAAGAATTGGCTCTTGATCTTTGACACCATCCTATCCCATGAACTTATTTTTGGATATTGTTGATATGTGGTTGTCATTGATGTAAAAACTATTGGCATTAATGTCTTTAAGGCTGTGTATGTCGAGGATATTGAGAAAATTGTAATAAAATAAGTTGCAGGTTGTCAGTGATGCAGTGAAGTTCAGTCTGATGGTTGGCTCAGTATATTGTTGATTAGAGGTTGTGGATTAAAGGGTTTGTTTTCAAGTACATCTAGTTTATCCACATGAATTTTTAGAGGTCTGCATGAATATTTGATGGAGTTATGAGTATCTGTGTTATAACAGTTGTTCTGTTGCTTCAGTTGGTGTTCTTGAAAGAAGATAATGTGATTCTAGTAATTTGAGTTGTTGCGGATGCTTCTATGGTGATTCATGATGCTTGTGGATTTTTTTAGATCGTACTCTATTTGTGTTGTATGTCCGCATTGATCATTGTGCTTGTGATTGGTGATTTTCTTTTGTGAGTTCATGTTTTTCATGTTCATGGCCGATAGGGTGATTGTAGCATGTTTTGGATCTTTGAGGCATAATTTTTGGAGGTGCTTCATGTTCGAGGATGTTGTTTTGGGTCCTTACTATGTTGTGGCTAACATTGGTTGGTGCACATTGTAAATTGTTTATGGATTGAGCCAACAATTTGTACACATTTTATATTTTGTTAAAGCCAACATGTAGTTGTTCTAATCCTTAGTTGTGGATATATATGATCAATTGTTTATACCATTTGAAGGAAGTGGTGTGAAGTAGTGTACAAAGTGTGCGAGTGTTGTGTGTGAATAATTTTCCAATCATTCGAAGGAAGAAGTAAAGTGTGAAGAGTGAGTAGAGTTTGTTTGCTTAACCAGAACTGTAATCAGACATTAGTAGATGCTATTTTCTTAGTTCAAAATATTTCAGATGTAATCCGAATGTTTCTGTAAGACAATGTTTCTTCCTTTAGGTAGTAAGCCTTTTGTAATTGAGCAGTGAGCTCTAGGTAGTGTGCTTGAATGCATGTGCATTCCCCATTTATAATTCCTTTATAATTTTAATAGAGTATAATCTTATGGACTAACCTCCACTGTGGTTTTTCCCCTAACAGGGTGTCCACATAAAAAATCTTGGTGTTATGTGTATTTCTGTTGTGGTGATGGTTTATGCTTTTACATTTATTTATCAGATCTAAGAATAAGTTTAATAAGTAAAATTTCTATGACAAATTATTCACCCCCCCTCTCAGTTGTCTGTGCTTGTGTTGCCAACAATTGGTATCAGAACAGGTTCCTCGGAAGAAGTTTAATAGCTTGAGGTGATCTGGGATGGTGACATATAAGAAGGATAGTCCGAGATTCGATGGAACTAATTATTATTTGTGGAAGACTCGAATGGAGTGTCATCTAAGATGCATTGGTGAACCTTACTAGACAATTACAAAGAATAGATATATCATCCCACATAATGGTCCTTCTATTGTAGGTGATATTAAGGAAGCCGAGTACAATATCAGAGCTAAGGAAGCATTGTTGAGTGCTCTGATTGATTCCGAGATGACAAATGTAATGGATTTGAAGACTGCTTATGAGATTTGGAAAAAGTTGGAAACTTTGTATGAAGGTGATACAAATGTGAAGATTGTTAAGCTGCAAAGCCTGAAAGGGAAATATGAAATGTTGAGAATGGGTGAAGATGAGAACATCACTTCTTTTATGTAGAGAGTGAATGAACTTGTGTTTAGTATCAGATGTGTTGGTGGAACATTGGAAGAATTAGATATTGTTACTAAAGTGATCAGATCCTTGCTTACTGCATACAAAGCCAAAGCTACTGCTATTGAGGAGATCTGAACTTTGAAAAATGTAACCAAAGACATGTTGATTGGTAAGCTTACTGCTTTTGAGTTAAGTGAGTTTGGTGATTCTCTTCCTAAGACAAAATCTGCATTCAAAGATACTATCTCCAGAAAAGATAAGCAAAATATGATCCAGGAGAAATTCCAACTAGAAAAATGTCCAAGTATGAGCAGGAAATGAGAGAGATTAAAGAAGAAGAGAGAAAACTAGACGAGCTTGAAGCACTTATTGTCAAGAGAGAAGCTAGAGGAGAAGGTAAGTATAAAGGGAAATTTCCTATTAAATTTTTTTCTTGCAATAAGTTAGGTCATTTTGCCTCAAGGTATCCGGAAAGAGTTCCTAAGCCAAGACCTAACAAGCCTAGATTCCAAAGAAAGTGTTATTTTGCTGCTGATGAAGGTGTGACATATGATGAATATGATAAAAGGAATGTAAGTTAAGATGAGTGGGTATTTATTGCTATCAAGGAAAATGATCTAGTACCTACTGAATCTGCTAGTTGCACAAACGTGGAGAAAGCTCTAGTTGCTAGAGTTGAAGAAAAAGATGAATGGGTGAATGATAGTGGATTCTCTCATCACATGACAGGTGATAAAAGTAAATTTGTGAGCTTGGAAAAGTATGATGGTGGTGTTGTAAGATTTGGTGATGAAAAAGATGGTTTAATCCGTGGCAGAGGATCCATTTCTCTTGATGGTAAGCATAATACTGATGATGTTCTATATGTGGAAGGTTTGAAGCATAATCTCTTAAGTGTTGCACAAATGGTTGAAAAGGGATACAATCTTCAATTCAAGGATGGAAAGTGCAAAATATTGGGGAGTTTTGGAAATGTGATTGCATCTGGTACAAAAACAAAAGGTAATATCTTTCACCTGAGTGTTGCTAGTAAAAGTTGTCTGATTGCTCAAGTTGATAAAAGATAGTTGTGGCATAGGAGAATGTGTCATGTAAATTTTGACAATATTATCAAGATAAGTTCTACTAAGGCAGTGAGAGATCTTCCTAAGTTGATAAAACCTACTAATACTATATGCAAGGAATGTCAGTTAGGAAGCAATCTAGAGTTTCATTATGGGGAAAAAAACATTGTTCAAATGAAGTGTTGGAGCTTGTGCATACTGACTTGTGTGGTCCTTCTAGAGTCAGAAGTTTACAAGGATACATGTATTTCATGTTAATTATTGATGATTATTCTAAAATGACGTGGGTTACTTTCTTAAGGGAAAAATATGAAGCTCTAGAGAAATGCAAGATCTTAAAGGCTATAGTTGAGATAGAGACAAGTCTGAAGATTAAATGTCTGAGATCAGATAGAGGTGGCGAATTCACTTCCAGTGAGTTTAATTATTTTTGTGGAGAGCATGGGATAAAGAGACAATTATCTGCCTCGTGAACCCCTTAGCAAAATAGAGTTGTGGAAAGGAAGAACATGACAATTCAAGAAGCTAGTAGGACTATGATGTTGGAAGGAAATGTTCCGCATATCTACTAGAGAGAAGTTGTGAGTACTGCTATTTACACCCTCAACCAGGTATAGGTCAAAGGTGATACTGGTAAGACTCCTTATGAGCTATGGTATGGTCATAAGCCTACTGTTAGATACTTCAAAATCTTTGGGAGTAAATGCTATATCAAAAGTGATGAAGGTATAGGAAAGTTTGATGCTAGAAGTGATGAAGGAATCTTTCTTGGTTATTCTACTAAAAATAAAGCCTACCGGTGCTACAATAAGAGATTGAGGAAAGTAATTGAGAGTGCTAATGTCAAGGTTGATGAAGACAGAGTTAGACCATCCATAACCTATGGATATGATTCAAACAATCAGAATGAAAGTTCAGATAAAGGAAAGAAAGTTCAAACTTCAAATCAAGTTCAGATCATTCCGATGAATTAGGAAAATCAAGAGGAAGGAATTAGTAAAAGTGCATAAGTGAGATCACAAGAGCCTAAAGTTCAAGAACATCCTAAGACTCCAAGGTATGTAAGACTAAATCATTCCGAAGTTTAGATTATTGGTAATAAGAAAAAGGTGTTCAAACTAGGAGAAGAATTGTAGAAGAATATTGTTTGATTTCAAAGACTGAGCCTAATAGTGTCAATGAAGCATGCAAAGATGAACATTGGGTGGAAGCAATGAAAGAGGAACTACTGCAAATTGACAAGAATGATACATGGATTCTTGTTCCTAGACTGAAGGAAAAAAATGTAATTGGAACTAAATGGGTCTTTCAAAACAAATTGAATGAGCAAGGTGAAGTTGTTAGAAACAAAGCAAGACTGGTGTGTAAAGGCTATTCTTAGATGGAAGGAATTGACTTTGAAGAAAATTTTTCCCCTATTGCTAGGATTGAAGCTATGAGACTATTTCTTGCTTATGTTGCTTACAAAAACTTCAAGGTTTATTAGATGGATGTCAAGTCAGCATTTCTAAATGGTGAACTGGAAGAAGAAGTGTATGTTGAGCAACCTGATGGATTTCAATTGACTAAACAGGGAGATATGGTTTGTCGATTGAAGAAAGCATTGTATGGAATCAAGAAAGACCCAAGAGCATGGTATGCCAGATTGGACAGGTATTTGTTGAAGCTTGGATTTAATAAAGGTACTGCTGACAGTAATTTGTATTTCAAGATTGATCATGATAAAGATTTGATTGTTGAAGTCTTTGTTAATGATATCATTTTTGGAGGAGATGATAATTTGTGCATGAAGTTTGTTGATGAGATGCATAATGAGTTTGAGATGTCTATGATTGGAGAAATGAAATTCTTTTTGGGATTGCAAATTACTCAACTAGATGGAGGGATTTTTATATCTCAATCCAAGTATGTGAAAGAATTTCTAAAGAAGTTTGGTATGGAAGATTCAAAGCCAGTTGGTACACCTATGGTGACTAGATGTAAGTTAACACAAGATGATGATTCGAGGATGTTGTTTTGGGTGCTTACTATGTTGTGGCTGACATTGGTTGGTGCGCATTGTAAATTTTTTATGGATTGAGTTGACATTTTGTACACATTTTATATTTTTTTAAAGCCGACATGTAGTTGTTCTAATCCTTAGTTGTGGATATATATGATCAATTGTTTATACCATTTGAAGGCAGTGGTGTGAAGTAGTGTGCGAATTGTGTGAGTTTTGTGTGCGAATAATGTTCTAATCATTCGAAGGAAGAAGTAAAGTGTAAAGAAGAGTGAGCAGAGTTTATGTGCTTAACCAGAACTGTAATCAGGCATTAGTAGATGCTATTTTCTTAGTTCAAAATCTTTCGGATGTAATCCAAATGTTTCTGTAAGACAGTGTGTCTTCCTTTGGGTAGTAAGCCTTTTGTAATTGAGCAGTGAGCTCTAGGTAGTGTGCCTGAATGCATGTGCATTCCCCATTTATTATTCCTTTATACTTTTAACAAAGTATAATCTTATGGACTAACCTCCACCGTGGTTTTTCCCCTAATAGGGTTTCCATGTAAAAAATATTGGTGTTATGTGTATTTCTGTTGTGGTTATGGTTTATGCTTTCATGTTTATTTATCAGATCTGAGAATAAGTTTAATAAGTAAAATTTTTGTGACAACTGATTCACCCCCCTCTCAGTTGTCTGCCCTTGTGTTGCCAATAGTAGGAAATTTCAACTTAGTCTTAGAAAACTTTACCTTCTAATCATCTGCAACCTCCTTGTATTCAAAGTAATTGTCCATTGCATCAATCCAATCTAGTACTTCTTCTGCATCCAACTTTCCACTATACATTAGAAAATATATTTCCTCACCAGAAGCATCTCCTCTAACAGCCTTCAGCATTTTCACCATCCTTCTCTCATCAGGGTCCAACTCATCATCACCTTGGACTCTTCTAGGAGGGTTTTCATCCTCACCCTCTTCCTCTTCCTCTTGGTCACTTTCCTCTTCTTTTCTTTATCTCCAATGCTACAAATATGGCTAAAAGTGCTTCTTGTGATTCCTTTAACAACCTTATTTCCCTACCAAGGGCTCCACTTCCTTTAAGAGGCATCTTTTCCTTTCAAATTACAACTTTTCCCTTCTTCAAATTGTAACCTTCCTCCTTCAAAAGATCAAAACCTATGCTCTGATACCACTTGATGTAGAGCAGGGAGGATTTTTTCTTACAATCACAATTCAAACTATTTCAAACAATCCTCTAGCCCTTAAAACCCTAACTTGGCAACATTTCACAATTCCTTCCTATTTTCCTTGTAACATATCAAATAGAGAAAATTGTGCATATCTTTCAGAAGAAACCTCCAACCCACAAAAATATTGACATTCTAGATACCCTCTATGACATTCTTCAACATACCTAATTTGTGCATATAGTTGTTTCAGACCTTCAACTCATAAAATGGATTGCTACGCTGGAATTGGCCACAATTAGCCCTGTTTTCCAAAGCACCTTCAAGAAAAACCCTTCCCTAGACTTAAACTTCCATCTCAAGAATTCAACCAGATTGCAAAAGGTCCAAAACAATTATTTTTTTCCACTGAGGAAACTATAAACTCACCAAACCATAAAACCCTTACTTAGGCCAATTTATGCTTATTCAAGGAGGGTTTATTGAATTTTCACACTCCAAGTCTCTAATCTGCAAACCAACACTTCAAAAACACCATTCTAGGTCTGTACATGCTTCCTAAACCATCTCCCATCCTTTATCAATGCATTTTAATCAAACTCCTACTCTTAGCCATTAAATTAAGCCAAAACCCATGAAATTATCAACTAGGGCATCACCAAAAAGCTGTCAAACCCTACTCCCTGTCCTAAAACCTACATGAACATATAAACCTACCTAAATGCACCCATTCCACCAAGTTTCAAGCAATTCTACTGGTGGAATGGGTCATTAATGCATTTTAAGTACTCTCAAAACCTCCAAATAGGGTTTCAACCCGTCCTCAAAGAAATGCTTATAGAATTCTTCAGCCTCAATGAAAACCAACCAAATAAAACCAAAAATGAAGTTAATTCATGTTTGCACCAATTTCAAAGCACTTTAGAACATAATTACTCAGTACGGATCTGTACACACACCTGTAGCAGCAAACTTAACTGAAAACACACAAAAATAAGGGTTTCTTATTGCTTTTCTTCAACAAAATCAATTCCAAAAATCTTCCTCAAGGTTTGTGAGGAATTTTTAAACACCAAAACCCATGAATCAATGGTTCCAACTTCCCTTTGAAACCAAATGACCGTTGGACTTCCAAAACACCAAAATTTGTAAAGTTGCCAAAGCAACATTGACAACATTTACCCAAAACTTAACAATTTTAACTCTAACCGACTCAAAATGACTTAAAACATGGAGAATGGTCTATTATGACCTTATTACACCAAATAAGACTATAGAGACCCAAAAAATATCATCTGAACATGGTGCCTTTGCACCACTTACATGAAATATTATTAATTTTAGTAAGGATTTATTGCATGACAAATTTGATGGTACCATTGGTGCATCTTTACAATTTAAAACTTTCTTGATAATGAGTATTTTTATGATTATATATCTTATTTAAAAGTGAATTTAGACTTTATTTTAGTGATAATATTTGCAATGATTTTAATAACCTTGTTTATGCTATCAATCATTTATGAACTTACCACATGATTTTATTACTTATTCCAATTTATCTATTGTACTAGAGGATCTAAGGTGGACTTAGTTGAGCCTTATTAATTATTTATCTTTTGATATTTTCCACTTAATTCTCCTACCGTCCATATGGATTATGCATATATTCATCTTACCTTTCATTCCATTCTATCTTCTCCTAGGTATGTACCCACTTTTCATGCTAAAGATACTTCACAAAGTTATTGTATAGTTGGACATACACATCAAAAGTTAGATAGAGGTCAAGATGCTCCAATTTTACATCTAGTTTTACCATCTAATAAAATTAAACTTCCTCTTGCTCTTGAGCTTACATCTAAGTCATATTTAAGAAATTTAACATTACTCAACAATTTTATACTACATGTGTAAGCTAAGATATCTCTTTGGGATTTACTATGTACATCATCTTTGTATAAGGATATCATGTAAAATCCTTAGAGAAGATTCAAATGAATTATTTGTATACTCCACAATTAGTGACTTATTTGATATAAGACACTAGTTATAAGGGAGATCATGGTTTTTTATTTTATGACACACATATCCCATGAGTCTATTATTAATGAATCCTTACCTTTACACACTGTGGTGATATATGGTAAACTAAACATAAAACACTCTTTACTTGATAATGGATCTATTTTTAACATATATATAGGATTATTTGAAACAACCAATGGTGGACATACCAAAATTACAATAATTTGATCTTCATATTAGATAATTTGACAATGTGGGTAAATTTTATTTGGGTACCTTTACCCTTTCTATTATAGATAACCCACTTACTTTAGACACATTGTTCCATGTGATGCTAGGAATTTACTGAATATAATGTTCTCTTGAAGCACCCATAGTTACCTACTATGAGATTCATGCTTTCTACCTTATATATATATATAGATGTCTTAAATTTTGTTACAATAATTTAAAAATATTACATATTATTTGATCTTCACCATTTAGTATTTTTCAAATGGTACATAAATCTAAAGACTTCATTACACAAAATAAATTATTAAAAGATTAATCAATAAATAAATATCACCCATCAAGTTATGATGCATTATGAGATGATGACTGGGGCTGATTGGATTTTACACCTAGTGGCATGCATGGGAGAAATCAACTTGATCTAAAAAATATAGCATCTCATCTCTTTACATGAAACCTTGACAATTTATGGAAAACTAGATCTAGAGAATATAATTACAAGAAAGAAAATTACTTGTCTGATATTGACATAGAGGGTGCTACATGTATTATTTTTTGTCTCTCCCATCATTTAATCAATTATATGGTCCTAGATTTATAATTATTTAAAAATAGATTATAAAGGTAAATATATTGGAAAACAAAAGTAAGGTAGATTTAAGCCAACAAAATTATGTAAGAAAATAAATCACATCATAGTATTGGATACATGTGTAATGATATAAAGTAGTAGTTAGAGGAAAAAAATTAAAGGAAAAAACATTTAGTTTCTATAATTCATATTAATTCGAGCTTTAGTGACACATATTGTTCGTTTCATACAAATGACACATTTGGATATGATTATGGATTATTGATAGGATGTTGACATATTCATTTCATATGGATTCCATTATGAAATAGATAATTCATTGATTACTTTAAGTTAATTATATAGGTATTATCAATGTTATATCATTTATGTACACACCAACATATAAAAATACATAAGCATATAAATTCCATATATATTAACTAAATAAGTGTCCATGCCATTAAAACCATGCAATCGACCAAAAAAATCCATTCATGTGTATTAAAGTTTCTAATGTAAAATATCATTTACATCACCATAATAGCATAAGCATATCACTTATGGGAAGGGTGTTCAAGGAACTTTCCTTTTCTAAAATATACAAACTTTCCAAGTCCTCATCCTAGATATTGATCTCTAAATCTCTCCTACATAACTATTGTCATCCTAATGACTCTATCAATCTCTTAATGTAAAATAACTATGTCCATTTGTTTATCTCTTTTTCTCAAATTGAGATTAACTTATAGTTACTATAGGACCATAATTGTGACTATTTCTCCTCTTAGCATGGAGATAGATGTTGCTACCTCCACTTGTGCTAGATCAACCTATAGAATATCTCTCTTTATATATATATGTCATCCTTCTCTACATGAATTCTCACTTACCACACAAAAAAATTATTTATTTCTCTCTTAGCTACACCCCTTTGCATCTGTAGAGACACTTCATTGCAACACATAAATAATCCCAATGAGCCTAAGCAATAGGATTAAAAAATGAGCATGAAACAATTAACATATACATGATAATAATTAATACACTTGGCCATTACTATTGGTATGTCATGATTCAATTGATCAATAGTATAAATAATTAGAATGGCCCACTCATCAATGACATTGGTTACTAAAAAAACTTAAATATTGACTATTGAATATTTGAATGTCTCCTTTATCCTCACCTAGCTACTACAATTGAGCCATGTTTATTAAAAAATCTTCTTTATCTACCTCCACGAACTCCTTACCACCTATTGGCACCCCATTTGATTATGCCCATTTCTACTTGAAGTCATAGCCCTATTATGCATTTTGGCCTTAATTTTCCTATCATATATAACTAATATGAGATTGTTCCTAATGGGTCTCTTTTGGCCGAGGTTTGAATAAGTGATGTTATTCATCACCCCCATGTGCCTATCATGTGTTAGAAGTTGCAAGTTTGCATAATTTCTAAGTGTGGAGGTTTTATGCTTAAATTTCCAAGGAATGTGCTTATGTCAAAGTTTTAATGTTTCCATTTCTAGTATGCCTTTCCTCCCAACTTTGGTCTTTCCTTTATCTATGTTGGGATATCACACTTTCCTATATAATCATGAATTTTCCTCAAGCCCCACATTTTTCCCCTTTTCATGTTGGTATTTTGAAGTTCCTTCCTAAAATACCTTCCCAAACCTCCTCTCTTCCCTTGTTCTTGTTGGAGTTTTGCACTTTTCCCTACTAGCATGCTTTTCCTCAAGCCCTAAATCCCTAATTCTTATACTAAGTTACCTTTGTAGATAGATTTTTGGTCATACCTTGACCCACATACTATGTGGCTTTGGTTCATTGGCACCCTTGATCCTTTGAATCTAACATTCCCTTTCATATATTATTAGATTTACATATGTAAGAAAATTCCTAATGTGGTAGCTCAAGCATGAGTTATGAGGTGCTCCCACCTCCAACACTTCTCATTATATTACCTTAATAGGATCAAAAGTTTGGACCTGCTCTTATTTGCATGTCTTGTGGGATGGGTTCCTTGGTATCCTTGATTCTCGACTCCCAATAATTTCCTCCATATATCTTTTTGAGGTAGAAGATGTGGAGATACACTTCT
This sequence comes from Sequoia sempervirens, assembly GCA_007258455.2. Lineage (NCBI taxonomy): Eukaryota > Viridiplantae > Streptophyta > Pinopsida > Cupressales > Cupressaceae > Sequoia > Sequoia sempervirens. Next base: position 308,554 of record VDFB02169400.1, read on the forward strand.
TTTTTTATTTGAACATGAAGTAGACCATACTCCCAAGTGCTAATCCCTAACAAGTGGTATGGGCTATGAGGTATTCCTGACCCTTAAAACCTAAATGTTTTGTACTATTTATTTTCACCTACCTCTTTGAACAACCCAAATCACCATTAATTTGATGCCACAACTAATTCAAGGGGATTTTCCTACTAAAATAAAGTTTTCCATCTTAACGAAGTTCATATTCAAGTATACTTTAAGTAATAGAGAATGCAGAATTCCATGCTACCATTAATACAATGGTTACATTTATAATACAGATGGTTTCCATGCAAGCTCCAAGTTGTTATTTCAATTTATTTTTAGGATCTAAGCTTACTTTGTACACCTCATCTATTGACCACCAATTCCTCCTCAATTCTCAAAGTGATAGGGAAATCAATAGAGATCCATATGTGCTAGTTTATTTTCTAAAAATAAGGGTGATCATTTAGCATTTCCACATGAATACAAGCCAAAGGAGATTCAAGGATTTTAACTCATATAAATCTATTCACCATTAGAGAAAAAATATTTGTAAATCGCAAGGAGGTTAATATTGTAGATGATTCTTGTAGCTAAATATCTCCATGGTTCTATTTGTGTTTTTTGGGAAGTTCTAGCTTAGGGTTTCCTCTTATTAGCTCACCAGAATGAATGTAGTGAAAATTTTATGAATGAGAAAACATTATAATACATTAAAATATTTTTTAATGGACAAGTATTCATTAGATATGAATTTCTTCAAACTAGGATGGATAACTAAAAATTTTTAGTTGCTTGATATCATCATTTATAGTGTATGTGTATGTATAGCTCATATTCATTTAAGACTTATATTTTTTCCCCCATGGTATGCTTGGAACTTATAACCCAATGATTAGGCACCAGTCATGGAAGTAATGATCCACCATGAACTTAAAATAAAAACATCATTCACCAATAGAGTAGGAGGAAGTAGTTTTCATGTACTTCATGATTCAAAATTATAACCAAGGAAAACATTCTAAGTGAGCCTTAAACTATTATCATCCTAGAGATTTATGTCAAGTGTATAACCAAATCTTAATGTTATTCAATGATGTGCCTATCATCTTAATGGAGGTTATACCAATAGGTTAGTCCTTGGCCTAATGAAATTTTTTGGGATTAGGAATACACTAGGTACTACCTCAATTTATCTACTAGTCTATCTTCAGTTGTGTTTAATCCTATTTAGGATACCTATATGGAGCCCTCTTGGGTGTAGCTAATCCTAAAGTTGAAGAAGTTCTTACCCACCTTAGTAAATTATTTTAGTGTTTCCTTGGCTAAGCATTAATTAGAGGTTTTTTGTTACGAATTGGATACCCTTAGCATTTAAAGAATGGTCTGGTTTAGGTATTTGTGACCTATAATTTTGAGCACCAACATAAGGGAAATATCATAGGGGATGAATTATCTATTGCTAATGAAGTTTTTATCTAACTCATAATTTGAAGACCCTAGTATTTTATAAGTTATGTGGTTGTGTATTTTGTTTTTGTAGTGTTAAAATTTTGTCAACCTATAGTAACATAATGGAATTGTTGCTAAAGCGGATTGACATATGGAAACATCTTGAATACCTCAACAAACTAGAATAGGGTAGTAAATTCTTGTTGAATACTTTGAATTTTTTGTTGCTAGAATAAAATTTGTCTCTTCCAAGTGAAGAGTGGTGACTATTTCAATCAAACCAAAAACCAATTTATAAAACAAAAGGATCAAACATGGAGAGAAGAAGACAAACAAGTACCAATAAGAACAACATGAATCTTTGAATCTTGTATAAAGAAAGCATCCATCATGGGAAGCTCAAAATAATGGTAACTCATTCAAACTTACCAATCCAAACTCAGAAGTAGGAACATCAAGTAGAAATCATTTATTTGTGGTTTCAATAGATCAATAGCTATATAATTTTGAAGATTAAAATGATATCATAATTAGAAAACACAGAAGAATGAATTAGTTTTATTATGAGTTAAAAATAAATTATATGAATATTATTAGAAGTATAGGGTTATATATTATATTGCGCATATAGTTCACTAGTATCCCACTTCTTCTAGCATGTCATATAGATCTAAAATTGAACATGAAGAATTGTTAGTCACCTCATAAAGGAGATACAAAAATAAATGATAAGGGTTGAAATGTAGAAGGCCTAATTATAAATAAATTATTTGCTTCTTGGTAAGATGAATGAGGATAGATCCTACAAAGTACAAAATTTGTGGAAATATGTGGTGCTAGCTAGTGTTCCTTTCCTTACAAGATGCAATATAGAGAATAATTTGAACAAAAAGAAGAAATGATATATAACTTGGAACATGAACGTTATCAAATTATTACAGAGATGGAATTGTAGAAAGCTCAACTTTCTAGCCCCAAGAAACCATATGCCCTCTTAATGAGTAGAGAGGAAGATCTTTCTTATGAGGAAGATTATACTCAATAGTATGAAAGTGGGGATGATTAGTATGATGGAGTTGGATATGACTCCATGGAAGTAGAAGATGAGTATAGCGATTATGATATGATTAATTTGAGTTTTCAAGGAGAGCATAGTGTTTATGTATATCAATATGAGTTATTTTCTCATAGTAGTGAAAATCCAAAGGAACCCATCCAAAAAACCAATAAGTATAAAACACCATATGAAGACATGATAAACCATACATTTAATGATGTTGCTAGATCAAAAGGAAATTCCATGTACATAAAAAATAAGATGATAGCGAGAAAAAAAATATAGTTCAACAATGGGTAGTGAAAAATAAATAAGTGCCAATAGCTCATGACCATGAAGTTATTGAAGGATAAATTTCAAATGATGAGGCATAATCGATTTTATCTTATCCATTGGGAGTATAATGTGTAGACAAAGAGAAGGAGGATGAATTGAATGCTACTTCTATTATTCAAGTCATTCCTTGCATTATTAATGAAAATTAATTCCCCTTCCCACATGATCAAACATATTTTTTACATAAAGAGGTTAGCCTACAAAGAGAAGAGAAGCTTTTGCATTTGTAGAGGATAACTGCAACACCATAAATTCAACTTCATCCATTGATGTTTGTGCTATATTTATCTTAGGAAATCATGGTAAATAAGATCATACTATTTCTAATTTCATCCTTTTTCTTGCTTCTATCTAGGCTGCAAATTAATAATTAGTTAAATGGAGAGATGAACTACCTGATGCATATGCAAAAATCATGGAAAATCTTCAAGATGCACCAACCTTGGTAAGTTCTAATTATTTTGAACCTTTCCATATTTTACCTTCTATTACATCATATTATGCTACTATTTTTGTGTCATAAATGAATACATATTGGAAGGAAAGACATTATATTAATCAGTAATATTTACCTTATGAAAAATGAAGTTGCACACCATGGAATGATAAGAAGACTAATGCAAGTGTGAATGTAGTAGAGTTCAATGAGGCACATTTTAAATTTGCATCCAAAATTGTCCACCTCAAGAATAACCTAAGGTGTAGGGATGATGTTTAGCTTGAAAAGAATGAATTGTTCCCTTTGATGAAATTATAATTAGTAAGGAACATCTAAGTTGGAGCTTTGAAGGTATGTGCTAATATAAAATATTTGAATGGGATGCTACTCAAATGAAATCCAAATGAAAAATAATATGGCTTAAATGAAAAGTACATATAATTTTTTTGAGGACTATGGTCATAATACATACTACCTTAAGAGCTCAGTCAAAGATCTTGTGAGGTTGTTGGTGTTAGGACTGGAAAAATCTCACATTTTTCATTGGCCTCCAACCACTCATCCTTCACAGACCTCAGATATTTTCCACACCTTAATTTTATGATCAACGCAAATTGTTGAAATTTGTGTGATCAGATCCATATTATAACCCATATTAACTGATGATCCAAAAAAATATGGCCTCTGATACATTAGCATATCTCTGATCACAGTTGAGCAAAAGATTTAAAATCAACTAGTCCACATTGGGAAGATCATGTGTAAGTCCTTTCGATCAGCAAGTCATGGCCTTTCAATTTGAACATTTTCTACACATCGAGGAGAGGCGAATCAAGTCATAGCGATCAAAAACCATGAAGATTACATGTGTGCATAATTGAGAAGACAATACCTATCATTTTACCAATGAAAGCTTATCGACAAGAGCAAGAGAATTAGAGCAAAGTTTTCAAATCATGCCGAGCTCGTGAGTCATGCCGATGGATTCCTCATCGAAAAGAAACATATATTATTTTGCTGATGAAGCATGAGAACATCTGTGTTAGAGAGACATATATAATTAGAGCGAGTCCCTCAGATCTCATCGACCATGTGGGTTATGCCGATGAAGGAGGCTTTAGGGAGAGTCTTGCCGACTTATCCAAATGAATGAAGCAGTAAAGGAAATACATCAGGAAGACCAAGTGCATCAAAATTGTTGGCAAAACAAGGACAAACAACTGAAAGGGGGGGTGAATCAGTTGTCTCAAAATAGTAAAATTTTCAAACTTTACTTAACCTAATCTCAAATTTGATGAATAAGCAATTAACCATAAGAAATTAACACATTAGAGAGACAAAGAACACCAAGATTTTTACATGGAAACCCTGTTAGGAGAAAAAACACGGTGGATATTAGTCCACAATATTATACCCTGTTAAAAGTAAAAGAATAAGGGGAATGCACATGCATTTAGGCACACTGCCTAGAGCTCATTGCTCAATTACAAGAGAGGAATCACTGTCCAAAGGTTTGGAATAAAACCATCCAAATTGTGAATTGAGGAAATAGCTTCTACGCAAGCCTGATTACAGTTCTAGTTAAGCACAAAAAGACTTCTTTGCTCTTCACTCAAACTTCTTCACACTTTGCTCGACAATCGAATGATATTCCAACATAGGATCACACCAAGCACTCTAAGATTCTTTTCCACACATTACACCGATGAAACAATCACCTTATATATCCGCATCATGGATTACATCAACTTAGTTGGCCAGAAAAAAAAAGAAATAAAACATGATTACAATGTCAACCCAAATTTACAATTAAATTTTCAATGCAAATCCACCAAGGTTGGCCACAACATAGTGGAGACCCAAATTAACAACTCCAACACAAAAAGACTTCAATTAATATCTCCTCAAAGATCCACAACACACTACCACCATCATGTCGGCCAAGAACATGAAAAACTAAACATACAAAGAAAAATCTTCGACCACGAACACACTGATGGATGTGGACATGCCAAAAATATAGAGCACAATCTAGGAACATCCAAGAAAACCAAGAAACAACAGAGAAACATACACATCAATTATAATTACCAGAATCACACAAAATTCACTTAGGAACATTGACAGAGACCACTAAAATACTGTCAGAACACAACTGATTATGGCATGATCAAATCTTCATGCAAACCTCTAAAACTTCCGGTAGATGATCAAGATATACTCAGAAAATAACCCTTTAATCCATAATAGCTGATCTTCATTGTACAAAACAAGTCACCTTCATGACCTACACAGTTCCACTGGGAACCTGGAATACTTTCTTTTACAATTTTCTCAATATCCTAGACATATACAACCTTTATTACACCAAATGCTAATAGTGTTTACATTAATGACAACCACATATCAACAAAACATCCAAAACATCCAACAAGAACAACATTCTATTCTCTTAGCGATGGTTCATGTCAACCTGATGGAAATAAGAAATGATTATGATTCATCGGAATGACACCAGGCAATGATTGAAAGGAATTTTGATGGTCTAGACTACCTTGACATCGAGATAACTTCATGAGTTTCTCCCCGAAATAATAAAAGTTGAAAAATAAGATAAGGGGAAGTTGCATAACATCGGTAAGAGTAATTGGATGTCTTCCCAACAAGGAATGAGGATCAAAGGGACACTTCACATCAAAGGAACATCCAGTTATGTCTTGGTGATCTATTGAGAATGTATAAAAAAAGGTGGCGCCAAACAAAACACATAGATCGGCCTGAGTTTAGAAGTATTTCTCTGATTCAATCTTTTGCATCGTTCTGACATTGCAAAATTCAAAAAACCAGTTGCATTCATTCTTAGAAGTGGACTGTAATGGCTACACGAATGAATATTATGTAAATATTCTCTTATTGAAAGGAGAACAAACCAAAAGAATTTCCAAAAGTTTTAGCGGGAAGGACGGGAGATTGAATAGGAGTCAAAAATTTTAGTGCACCCAAAAAAACAGAAGTAAGCATACCAAGCTTCCCTGCAATTGATATATTTCAATTCTGCCACCTTAGAGAATTAAAATGGAAGGTTCAAGTTTTGTAAAGACAAAACTAGAAAGCAGCAAGGCTAAAGTAGTCAATCCAAAAACAAGAAACAAAAAACTGAAACAGGCTTAGAATTAAAACAAAAATTGAACCGAGACCTCATTGATCAATTGCATGGTTTAGGGCTGAAGGCCAAACGGTCTGCACAATTGAGGGCCGATGTAAAAAAGTTTGAGGAAAAATGAAAACATGTAGGTGATGTATGGACTCCTATTAGGAGATATGAATTGTTCATGTTCCACTATTAACAGAGAAATAGATTTGAACCAGTCTGCAACCCATGGAATTTCAATTTGGGAAAACTAGTTGTTCCCAATGTCTTTGTAAATACAAAGCTCATAAGACTTCTAGCCAAACATTACAACCCTGACCTTAAAGCTATCTGCAACTTGCAGGGTGAACCCTTCATACATGTGTCCAAGACTACACGTTGTGAAGCTTTTAACCTAGATGACACATGTGACGAGCCTATTTTGCATGAGGATTTGGAGGAGTATTGGAGAATGGATACAACTTATAAAGGATGGAGGTTGTCATTACACATGACAAGGAAGGATAGAGAGCTTGTTCCACTTGAAGAAAATGATGGCCTCCTTTTCATGTTGATTTGTTTGAGCCCTACCTGAAACATACTTACTTCTCAGTATGTCAAATAATAGGGATAGCAGCCTCTGAATTCATGTCTATAGGGCCAATGGTGATTATGCAGATATGCAATGCCACAATTCTAGACCTTTTTATTATGCCTCACACATTTCCAAAGGGATAGACTTAGGGCTAATGGCCATCAAGAATGAATCTCCTACACTGCATTTTAAACATTATTCCCTTCTCATGCACATAATATTGTACTACAGACAAGAGTTAGGAATGTGGCCAGAGGAACTGAGAGTTACACAATTTGATAAGGAGGATCAACCACTGCCAGTGCAATTGTGGACTGCTATTTGGGACAACAGATTTATTAATTCCAGTTATGTTGATTTTGAAGAATATTTTGTCAAGATATTGTACAAATTTTTTAATCACCCCTGTGATTATTCATTGAATGATGAGATTAAAATATTTTTAAGGCCCAAGGACTTCAATGGACCACCAACCGTAGATCATAATTGGGTTGACTGGTACTACTACATTGATTCCACTGTGATCAAAGTGTATAGTTTTGAAGATACACCTTTTCTTTTACCAAACATTGTGCCAAATAGGATTGCATAGCTAGAGATTGTTAGGCAAATGGACTATTCGAATGTCATGAACTTAAGTGCTTATGAAAAATAGTCATTTATGCCCAGTACATTGTGCTTTGGAGATTTCACTGTGTTGTCAAAGGAAGGATATGATCTTATTTTGGATAAGTTATCATAGTTCAATATGAAGAATGTTGCACCAAGGAAGAGATTTTATCCTGAGGGTTATATTGGTTTTGCAAGGAAGAAAAAAAATCTAGGTGGATATGATCATATATCATATCCTCATGATGATATAATCAGGAACATGGAAGAAAGGGAGGCTGAATTGGCCATTGCTAAATATAATAGAGAAATAGAGTAGAAAATGAGGGAGATGCAGGAAGCATGAATGTTGTCCTCTGGAAGTGAGGAATCTTTAGGTGAAAGAGAACCCCAAGGTCAAACTGACAAGATCTCTAAATTAAGAATTGAAGAGTACCAACCTCCTAACAGAGAACAAGAAGTTAAGGAAGCATCTAATACAAACACTAGGCAACTGGCCTATAGGTCCTTTCTTTCTGATGATCAATTTATAAAGTTTCTTGAATTTAGATCTTTCTTATACAAGAAAATAGGAAAAGCAATAAAGGAATCGATCATAGACATCACACCCAGCAATGAAAATCAGTTGCTTAACACTTTGAAGGTGGATGTAGAAAATGAAATGAAGGATATGACTCCAGAAAGAGGAAGGAAACTGTTGGAGGAGTCAAATGTAATAATTTTCCCTAGATTAGATTGGAATTCAGATCTTTTTTTTGATATTTTTCTGCATAATAATGGTGCTAAGCATAAGATTAGTCTAGAAGGAGTGACAAAAGTATACACTAGGTCAAGATAAAACCCTAATGAGAACTCTCTCATGATTTGGGCCCTCTATCCCCCACACAAGAAATCTGTAATTATTGACATTGAGAAAGAATTTGGTCATGTGATGAAACTGAAAGTAGGGGAAATTGATCCTGTGGTCACAACTGACATTGGAATTAATTTATCCAAGTTGAATAAAGAACAGATTCAAATGCTAATCAAGGAACGAGATATATACAAGATGGATAATGAAAAGATGCTCAAAGAAAATGATTTTTTGAAAGATATGATCAAAGATACATTCAAGGGATCCACTGAATTTTTAACTCAAGGATAAGGTTCCCAATAAAAAGACAAAAGTGAGGAATCACAAGTAAATATTCAAGTGACTAAAGCCATAATTGACACACTTTCTGCGGTATTTCAAAAGAGGCACACTAATCTGATGGTCTGGATGGAAAAATTCTGGATTACCCACTCTAAGAGTCATACTGCTATTCAAGAGCATAAGATAATAAATGACATAATTCAGGAAAAGGTCTAGGAGATAAAAAAGAGAAGCACTTCTGACACTAGAGCCATTGCAGCTGCTAAAGTTATGATGAGAAAACATAAAGATTATTATAAGGAGCTTCAAGCAGATGCAAATGATTTCATTGATGCTTCAAAGGAAGGGGTACCTGTACTGTTCAAAGATGATGGACAAATGAAAGATCAAAATGAATGGATGAGAGAGCATAGATTGATATTACATGGAGCCTTGGAAGCAACCAAGAATGATGACACAACACTGGAGGAGGCTTGTGAGCATTTGGAGAAGATGATCATCATGGAGAAAGCTACGAGGAATGCTATAGAGGATGCTGACACACGCTTAAGCCAAGAATATTTAGATCATATAACACAAGTTCATTTGTGGATCATTAGAGCATAATTGTTAATGTTTAATTGTTGTTAATTCCAAAAGACACTTATGAAGAGGAGCACCCTCTTCAAGAGATTGCTATAAATGTTGAACATTGTAATGATTGGAGGATAGATATAGATAGATAGTAAGAGAAAATAGGGAGAGAATAGGTAGATACAAAAGATACTTTCAAGATGTTTATTATATAGATTATGTTGCAAGGACCATGATGCATGTATGAATTTTGGAAGAAATCAATGGAAGATCTTTAATTTTCTGTGAGTCAATATTGGTGTCTATTGTTTGGTGATTTAAACAATTATCTGGTTGTCTCCACAGTGTTATTTCTCTGTTATTTGAATTTGTGTATCCAAGTTGATATTTAATTTAACCAAGACACATTTGTTGTTATTGTGTAATCAAGTTGATTGGTTTCCATTAAGGAATTAAAATCCTTTTAAGTGATTACAGTAGCTTGGAAGTAATATTTGAATCAGTAAGAAGAGTTAGGTAATTGATAAGATTGTCATACTATCCCCAACTTGATGTTATTTTGTTATTAAAATTAAGGATATACTTCATTTGTCAATACACATTTGATGTCATTGTGTGATTCTTTTAATTGGTTCCTTCAAGGAAGGATTAAAATACTTTTAATTGGTTCCTTCAAGGAAGGATTAAAATCCTTTTAATAAATCACAATAGCCTGATAGGATCAATTGGATCAATAAGAAGAGTCTTCCAGCCACATTCTTGCATGTTTATACAAGATATAAACAAACCTAAGTGCCAAACAATTAGAATTGTAGCCAATATCAGTCACTTTCCATAAAACTTCATTGACTGCGCTTACCCAAAAAGGCACTGGTCCAATTCACATTCCAATTTACATTTCATTTGTACATTACTTATCCACTTTCATACTTTAAATTTACAATTATCATATGAGGAGTAGAAGTAATTAACAAGCTTTCTTCTATTCCACACAATTTTCCACTATGGATAGATCCATCAGTTCAACCGAATCATACATTCCTCTAATCTGCTCCATTATAAAGGTCCACCCACCTAGGTCTAGCAGAGCCTGAAGTGTAGGGAGTCATCAACCAAATAAGTTAACTCCATTCATTGGTTCAAAAATGTTGCAAGTTTGATCATAGAGCTTAACATCCTCTTAGGATTTGTAACCTGCATTTTTGAGATCCAACAAATTGGTGACTCTGTTGGGGAGAATTCAATTATGAATCTAGGCCTTTGTCATAGAGTCAACACCTTGTACAAGACTCCGTTGGGAATAAGAAGTTTTAAATATTTCACTTTTCTTTAAAGTGAGTGACGACTTTGTAAGAAAAAGTGTCTGACTGGGATGTTCAAATACACATCAACAAAGATAAACCCTAGAAGTTAGAGCATTAAAGAATCCTACAAGATGAATGGTAGGAGGTCTTTACACCAAGAAAGCTCAAAGAAGAACATTGCTAGGTGGATTGATAAACATGGGTCTCTCCCTTCAAAGACTAATGCAAATAAGAACAAGGACAAAGTAACAGATGTAACAAATGAAGGTAGGGAGAACTTGGTAGAATAATTCCTTACAAAGAATAACAATTTTGATCCATTGCATGGATAAGAATCCCATGGTGATGACTTGAGTAGAGATCCTCGTACTCCTTTTGAATAGGAAAATACTAGTCATCCTGTTTTTCGATGGAAAGAGGACCCTAAGAAAACAAACAAGTTTAATGCCATAATTAAGGCAGAATGAATTCAAACATAAAATGAATATGATTACAAAATGTCATCACAGCAAGGGGAAAAAAACCATGAGGAGTCTGTTGATCAAATTGTTGTTGATTTGGATGGTATGACTGACCAAAAATTTGAATTACATTTAGAATGGAAGAGACAATGACTCAGAAGGAGACAACAAATGATGCAAGAAAGCCAAGATATAGATCAAAAAATGGCACAATTAAACATCTAGGCACCAAAACCGCCAAAGTATGTCACTCCACATAAACAAGATGGCAATGTCAATTCACATGGAACATCTCAAAACACTGGTGCTCCAGGTACTTCAAAAGCACCTCATAATGTTGGTGGTAACCCAAGACAACATGCCCAACACAATATGCCTCCACAAAGGTCCCATCCTCCTACTGCTGGCAATATTCCCCAACATTATCCGCCTCCAGGCCAACAATATGCTCCACCACACCAGTAGCAAGTTCCACATCAAAATATATACCCTCAACAACACATTCAACAAAATGTCTATCAATAGCCTCAATATGGATATCAACACCATTCTAATCCACCACCTCTTAATTTGCATCAATAGAACCCCATAAGCACATGTAGGAAATTTGATTTGATAGGACACCAATTGTATCCATAACCAATGGAAAAAAAATGGAGAAATATGGTTCTCAAATTCACTGGAAAGAATGTGATATTAGCCGAAGAACATATTAGAAACTTCAATGCCTTCATACAAGATATTGCTATGGAATATGAGGATGTAAATATGAGATTATTCATGATGTCATTGATTGAAGAATTAAGAGATTGGTTCAATGGTTTACCTGATGCTTCAATCGATTCTATAGCATACTTTCACAATCAATTTTTAGAACAATATGGGAATCGCTGTGCCCCTGAATTTTCCCTTCATGAATTGATAAGTATTCAAAAATACTAGAATGAGTTAGTTTATGACTTCAATAAGAGGTTTTTCAAACTATACAACAAAATACCACCAGGTTCCAAACTGACTGATTTGACAACCTTAAGTATTTATTTGAAGGACTTTGATCCAAGAACGGGGTATGAACTTAGAAATAGATGCCCCAAAAGTTTAATTGAAGCACAAAAGACAACATTGACCATTGAAAATAATAGAAAGGCTGTAGGAATGACTAGAAAAAGGGATAATCTTAGAGTTCCCCAAAACTTTAACAATCCCTAGAATAACCACAAGAATTCATACATAAATGAAATACCGAGATTGCATGATATGCCATATAACACAAATTGGAAAGATGGAAAACCCATAATTGATAGGCCTAAATACAAAGAGACCCCTGATCCATTAAAGAAGAAAGGAGCCTACATGGTTAATAATAACTCTTGGTGTCAAGTTTGCAATCTACCTCATTCCTCGGATCATTGTGTTGTAGCATAATCAATACAAGAAGAAGAGTTGCATATGAAAATGAGGAAGAAGATCATACAATATATCTAACTTCACATACCATGCACCTAGTTGAACAAGAATATTCATCCTTAGGTGATGAAGGCTATGAATATGATGTAAACAAATAGAGATACAATATTCACATGGAAGAACAACAATTCTTCTTTGATCAGAAGAATGAAAGAAATGATGAATCACATCCTTCTTATACACCACCAAAATCAAGTAAGTATAAATTGAGGAGTCCAACTAAGAGATCAAAGAGTTAACCATTGCTGCAATGGAGCAAGAAAAAGGTAACTATAGGCTAGGAAACATAATGAAAAATGCAAATGAAGGAACTCCAAGAGGATTATATGTGAAAGATAAAGGAACCACATAGGAAAAACCAAAGAAGGTAGAGAATAAAGATCTAAAGAATGAGTAGAGGTGTGTTCCTAAAGAAGAAGATAAGGAATTACACAAAAGCAAACATAAACATGATGAAACAAATAAGGAGAAAGAAGAAAATAAAGGAGACCCACTGGAACAAAAGAAGATAGCCAAATCAGAGAGTGCCTCTTCGTTTAATTTTACACAAGCATTGTCCCAGGTGAAGATGTTTGTGCCACCATTGGAAATGATGAAGATAAAATAATAAAGAGAAAGTGCTATCCAACTCATATCTAGTGGAACTAATAGAAGCACGAGCTTGGAGAATAAAGAAGTCACCAAAATCAGTAGTGGTAGGTAGGGGGACATAAAAGTCCTTGAAGTTTGTCTTGGTGATACATTGGTGAATCCTCCATAAGTCGATCCATTTTTTACCACATTGCTCATAAATAACAAAATGGTGAGAAATTGCATGACTGATTCAGAAGCTACTATTAACATCATGTCAGTGCGAGTCATGAAACAACTTGGCATGTGGGTGAACACTTCTGGTGGTAAATGCTATGCTATGGATAGTAGGCCTGTCCCAGTGGTGGGAATCATGAAAGATGTAGAAGTGAAGTTAGCAACTTATCCACAATCAACATACACAATTGACATAACTATGATAGACACGCCCCCTCATTTTGGGATGCTCCTGTCAAGGAAATGGACTGCTTCAGTAGGAAGGAAATGTGCAGTTTGACTTATCTTATGCCACAATACCAATAAACAATGAAGAGGTCAAATTGTATAGAGAACCAAGAGTGAACCAAATTGTGGAATATGTTGATCAAAATCAGATGAATTTCTTTTGTGATGTGGACCTGGGAAGTTTCAGAATAGAGTATTCACAACCTAAATTGTTGAATACTGATCCAATTGATAGAGATGTCTCCAAGAATGGACATGGTGTATGGAAAATGTATTTTGATGGAGCATGTAGTAAAGAAGGAAATGGAGTAGGAGTGATTTTCATTTCACCTGAGGGCACAACATTCAAATATTCATTCTTGTTGACATTTGAATGTACAAGTAACATAGTAGAGTATGAGGCTTTGCTGATTGGATTGAACATGTCTATCAAACACAAAATTAAGCTACTGACTATTTTTGGAGATTCTAAATTGATTATTTCACAAGTGAGATCAAATTATGCCACAAAAAACAAAAGGATGAGGTAGTATAGAAGTGTTGTATGGGAACCATTGAGTTGTTCGATGCTTTCTCTATTGAATGGATAGATAGTTCCATGAATTTGATGGTAGAATTCTTGGTGAATGTAGCTTTGAAGAGAGATGATGTCACTCTAGTAGGAATTTCACAATTTGAGCTCAAAACAAGACCTGTAATCCCTAATAACATTTATAGTTGGCAAAGCAAAGTGCTCCATTCCCTTCCCTCTGCATTGGCGAGTAGAGTGTCACAATCTAATGATGACATTGATTTGATCAAATTCTTACATTGCATTGATCGATATGAAGCCCAAGAAATTTATTTTAATGCATTTGTGGAGGGGGTAGATGGCAAGTAGACTATGTTTGGAAAGGAAGTTGTTCAACTCAAGACTAACAAGATTCCTAAAGGAATTGTGGCATTAGAGAGGGTGTTTGATGAAAATGACTGAGCCCTTATGAAACAAACACCAATAAAAAGGGAAGACATTGAGGAAATCAACCTTGGAATTGAACTAGCCCCTAAAAGGGTGTACATTGGGAAAAAGATAAGCCCAACAATTAGGAAGATGTTTATTGCACCATTAAGGAAATATAAGCATGTATTTGCATGGTCTTATGATGATCTTAAAGTATATAGAGAGGATTTTTTCCAGCATGAGATCCCATTGAAACCAGATGCAAAACCCTTTAGACAAAAATAAAGGCCCATAAACCCTACCTTAGAGCCTAAAATGCATGAGGAACTTATGAAGCTTAGGGAGGGGGTATCATCAAGCCTATCAGACATTCATCTTGGGTCTCTAATTTAGTGCCTGTCAGAAAGAAAAAAGAAGATATAAGGCTCTGTGTAGGCTTTAGAAACTTGAATGTGTCCTCTCTTAAGGATAACTACCCACTCCCAAATATGGAGGCCATGTTGCAGAGAGTCACTAGATGTGAGATGCTATCTATGATGGATGGATTTTTTTGGTTATAACTAGGTGAAAGTTAAGGAGTTAGAACAATACAAAACAACCTTCACCACACCATGGGGAACATACATATATGTTAGAATGCCTTTTAGACTCACCAATGCTGGCACAACTTTCTAGAGAGCCATGGATGTTGCATTTTCTAATCTAATTAATGTAATAATGGTGGTATACTAGGATGACTTAACTGCATATTCAAAGAAGGAAGAAGATCATGTTGAGCACTTGGAAAAGATTTTCATCAAGGCCATTGAATATGGCATCTCCTTAAATCCTCAAAAAATTCATTTTGTAGTAATAAAGGGAAAGTTACTAGCGCATATAGTGTCTAAAGAAGGCGTAAGGATTGATCTAGAAAGGGTAGAAGCCATAGATAAAATTCCCATTCCCAAGATAGTTAAAGCCATCTAGTCCTTCTTTGGGAAAATCAATTTTGTGAGAATATTTATATCAAATTTTGCTGAGATAGTGAAACCAATTTCAAAGATGTCAAAGAAGGGTGCAAAGATTGACCGAATAGCTGAGGCCTTAGATGCATTCATATCCATAAAGAGAGCAATTAAGGAAGCCCCATTGTTGAAGTCCCCTAATTTCAGTAAGCCTTTTCAATTTTTTACATTTGCATCTTATCACACAATTGTTGTAGTGATGCTACAAAAAAACGATGAGGGGTATGAACAACCTATTTCTTTCTTTAGCAAATCCCTCCAAAATGCAGAATTGAAACATGACATTGTAGAAAAATAGGCATACACGTTGGTAAAGGCTGCCAAAGCATTTAGATCATATCTGGTGGTAGAAAAAGTGATAGCTTATGTACCTAATGCTGCAGTAAAAGATGTGTTTGTATAGTCTGAAGCAATAGGCCGTAGGTGTAGATAGATAAATAGAGTCCAAGAATTTGACATTGAGTTCCAGATCACCAAGCTTGTAAGAGGACAAGGATTAGCCAAATTAATGGCTGAAACAAACATTGAAGCTACTCAAGTGTGCAATTTGAATGAGGAGGATAACATGATTACTAGTATTGAGCACACACCTTGGTACATTGACATTGTGTATTATATTAAACATATGAAATGTCCTGAAGGATTTAATGCAAGCAAGAAAAGGACGCTCAAACTACATGCTTCAAAATATGTATTGATGAAAGGGGACCTCTATTGGAAGAATAGAGATGGTGTTATGTTATTGTGCCTAGATGAAGTTCAAGCAAGGCACATTTTGAAAGAAATTCATGAAGGAGTATGTGGAGGGAATTTCTCTGCAAAGACTACTGCACATAAGGTGTTAAGGGTAGGTTACTATTGGCCTAGAGTTTTCAATGATGCCTATGATTTTACTAGGAAATGTGAAGCATGTCAAAATTTTTCTGGGAAATTGAACTATCAAGGGGCATTTCCTTTAAGGCCTATGCAAGTTCAGGCTCCATTCCACCAATGGGGAATTTATTTTATAGGAGAGATTGCAGAAAAATATAGTGGTCACTAATAGATATTAGTAGCCATAGACTACTTTACAAAATGGGTGGAAGTTGTGCCTATTAAACAAGCAACTAGAAGGGTAGTAACAAAATTTTTATTGGAAAACATCATCACCAGATTCAGAGTGCCTACAAGAATTATAACTAATAATCGAATGTTCTTCAGATAAGATAAATTCAAAGGATTTTTCCAATCCTATGGAATAGTGATCTCATATTCTTCGCCATATCATCCACAGGCGAATGGGCAAGTTGAATCCAACAACAACAACATTCTGAAGATCATAAAAAGAATGTTGGATGACAAACAAAGGGCCTGGGATTCCAAGTTGAGACTAGTTTTATGGGAAGATAGAATCACTATAAAAAAGTCCATTGGAAAATCTCCCTTTGAACTTGTGTAGGGGACTCAAGCTAGGATTGCTTTACATAATTTGTTGCCAGTATGTGAATTCATCTTACAAGAAGATTTAGACATTCTTGAACCTATGGAGGAGAGGATGGAGGAGTTAATGGAATTTGATGAGGCCAAGAACCAAGCTCAACAACACAATAGGTAGAAACAATTACAGATGAAATACCTATATGACAAAAAAGCTAAAGGCAAAAAATTTGAAGTAAATGACATGGCTCTCATGTGGAATGCCAAGAGTCAAGACAAAGGAAAGCATGGAAAATTTGAAGCCCTATGGTTAGGACCATTTGTCATCATTAGAAAGGCTGGTGAACATTCATATTATCTCCAAAACATGACAGGACAAGAACAAGAATTGCTAGTGCATGGACAATTCCTGAAACATTTCTTTTCTTAATCTTCCATGCACAGTAGTTTAGGGGAAGGTCAAGAATTTCCAGTGCATGGAAAATTCTTGAGGAACCTTCTAAAATAATTCTCTTCCATGCACAGTAGTATAGGATTCCATTCCACTTTTGTTTTCCACTATTCCTAAATTCACTTCCATTTCCATACCATGTAAATAAGACACTTGGTTTGCTTCCCCAGAGACCTAGATTCTTGCTATACCCACAAGGGGTATACATCTCCAGACGGAGCCACTATTAGGACTGGAAAAATATCACATTTTTCACTGGCCTCCACCCACTCACCCTTCACATACCTCAGAGATTGCCATAGCTTAATTTTATGATGAACACAAATTGTTGAAATTTGTGTGACAAGATCCATATTATAACCCATTTTAATTGATGATCCCAAAAATATGGCCTCTGATACATTAGCATATCTCTTATCACAGTTGAGCAAAAGCTTTGAAAGCAACTAGTCGATATAGGCAAGATCATGTGTAAGTCCTTCTAATTAGCAAGTCATGACCTTTCAATTTGAACAATTTCTCCACATCGGGGAGAGGTGAATCAAGTCACAGCGAACAAAAATCCTGAAGATTACATGTGTGCATAATCGAGAAGACAATGCCTATCATTTTACCGATGAAAGCATATCGGGAAGAGAAAGGGATTCATATCAAATTTTTCAAATCATGTCGAGCTCGTGAGTCATGTTGATGGATTCCTCATTGGCAAGAAACACATATTATTTCACCAGTGAAGCAGGAGAACATTTGTGTCGGAGAGACATATACAATCAAAGCAAGTCCCTCAGATCTCACCAACTATGTGGGTTACGTTGATGAAGGAGGCTTTGGGGAGAGTCTTTCTGACTTATCCAAATGAATGAAGTGGTAAAGGAAATACATTAGGAAGACAAAGTGCATTAGAACAACATTCTATTCTCTTAGTGATGGTTCATGTCAACCCGATGGAAATAAGAAATGATCAT
Source organism: Sequoia sempervirens (assembly GCA_007258455.2). Classification (NCBI taxonomy): domain Eukaryota; kingdom Viridiplantae; phylum Streptophyta; class Pinopsida; order Cupressales; family Cupressaceae; genus Sequoia; species Sequoia sempervirens. The sequence goes on from VDFB02169400.1 coordinate 326,923, forward strand.
GATTCATCAGAATGACAACAGGAAATGATTGAAAGGACTTCTGATGGTCTAGACTACCTTGACATCATGATAACTTCATGATTTTCTCCCTGAAATAATAAAAGTTGACAAATAAGATAAGAGGTAGTTGCATAACATCAGTAAGAGTACTTGGATGTCTTCTTGACCATGAATAAGGATCAAAGGGACACCTCACATCAAAGGAAAATTTAGTTATGTCTTGGCGATCTATTGAGAATGTATAAAAAAAGGTGGAGCCAAACAAAACACGTAGATCGGCCTAAGTTTAGAAGTGTTTCTCCGATTCAATCTTTGGAATCATTTAGGAATTGCGAAATTCAAAAAACCTATTGCATTCATTCTCAGAAGTGGACATTAATGGCCACACGAATGGACATTATGTAAATATTCTCTGATTGAAAGGAGAACAAACCAAAAGTATTTCTAGAAGTTGCAGTGGGAAGGACATGAGATCGAATGGGAGTCAACATTTTTAGTGCACCCAGAAAAACACAAGTAAGCATACCAAGCTTCCCTGCAATTGATATATTTCAATTTTGCCACCTTAGAGAATTAAAATGGAAGGTTCAAGTTCTGTAAAGACAAAAAGTAGAAAGCAGTAGGGCAAAAGTAGTCAATCCAAAAGCAAGAAACAAAAAATTAAAACGTGTTTAGAATTAAAATAAAAATTGAACCAAGAACTCATTGATTTTTTGCTTGGTTCAGGGATGAAGGCTAGACGGTCTACATAATTGAGGGCTGATGTAGAAAAGTTTGAGGACAAATGAAAACATGTAGGTGATGTATGGACTCCTGTTAGGGGATATGAATTGTTCATGTTCCACTATTGTCAGAGAAATAGATTTGAACCTGTTGGCAACCCATGGAATTTCAATTTGGGAAAACTGGTTGTTCCCAATGTCTTTGTAAATATAGAGCTCATAAGACTTCTGGCCAAACATTACAACCTAGACCTTAAAGCTATCTACAACTTGCAAGGTGAACCCTTCATACATGTGTCCAAGACTGCACTTTGTGAAGTTTTTAACCTAGATGAAACATGTGATGAGCCTATTGTGCATGAGGATTTGGAGGAGTATTGGAGAATAGATACAACTTATAAAGGATGGAGGTTGCCATTACACAGGCCTAGGAAGGATGGAGAGCTTGTTCCACTTGAAGAAAATGATGGGCCTCCTTTTCACGTTGATTTTTTTGAGCCCTACATGAAACATACTTACTTCTTGATATGTCAAATAATCGGGACACATGACTTTGAATTCATGTCTGTAGGGAAAATGGTGATAACTACAGATATACAATGCCACAATGCCATACCTTTTGATTATGCCTCACACATTTCCAAAGGGATAGACTTAGGGCTAATGGCCATCAAGAATGAATCTCCTACGCTACATTTTAAACATTATTCCCTTCTCATGCACATAATATTTTACTACAGACAAGAGTTAGAAATGTGGCTAGAGGAACTGAGAGTTACAAAATTTGATAAGGAGGATCAACCACTGCCAGTGCAATTGTGGACTACTATTTAGGAATTTTTTTTTGTTAATTCCAATTATGTTCATTTTAAAGAATATTTTGTCAAGATATTGTACATATTTTTTAATCACCCCTGTGATTATTCATTGAAAGATGAGATTAAAATATTTTTAAGGCCCAAGGACTTCAATGGACCACCAAAATTAGATCATAATTGGGGTGATTGGTACTGCTACATTGATTCCACTATGATCAGAGTGTATGGTTTTGAAGATACACCTTTTCTTTTAACAAAAACTATGCCAAATAGGATTGCATATCTAGAGATTGTCAGGAAAATGGACTATTCCAATGTCATGAACTTAAGTGCCTATGAGAAATAGTCATTTATGCCCAGTACATTGTGCTTTGGAGATTTCACTATGCTGTCAAAGGAAGGATATGATCTTATTTTGGATAATTTATCATAGACCAATATGAATAAGCCTGCACAAAGGAAGGGATTTGATCCTGAGGGTTATATTGGTTTTGCAATGAAGAAATAGAATCTAGGTGGATATGATCGTATACCATATCCTCATGATGATATAATTAGGAACATGGAAGAAAGGGAGGTTGAATTGGCCATTGATAAATATAATAAAGAAATGGAGCAGAAAAAGAGGGAGATGCAGGAAGTAGAAATGTTGTCCTCTAGAAGTGAGGAATCTTCAGGTGAAGGAGAACCCCAAGGTCAAACTAATAAGATCTCTAAATTGAGAATTGAAGAGTACCAAACTCCTAACAGAGAACAAGAATTTGAGGAAGCATCTGATACAAAAACTAGGCAACTGGCCTATAGGTCCTTTGTTTCTAATGATCAATTTATAAAGTCTCCTCAATTTAGATCTTTCTTATACAAGAAAAAAGGAAAGGCAATAAGGGAATCGGTCACAAAAATCACACCCAACAATGAAAATCAGTTGCTTAACACTTTGAAGGTGGATGTAGAAAATGAAATGAAGGATATGACTCCAGAAAGAGGAAGGAAATTGTTGGAGGAGTCTGGTGTAATAATTTTCCCCAGATTAGATTTGAATTCTGCTCTTGTTTTTGATAGTTTTCTGCATAATAATGGTGCTAAGCATAAGATAAGTCTAGAAGGAGTGACAAAAGCATACAATGGGTGAAGATATAACCCTAATGAGAACTCTCTCATGATTTGGTCCCTATAACCCCCACACAAGAAATCTGTGATTATTGACATTGAGAAAGCATTTGGTCATGTGATGAAACTGGAAGTAGGGGAAACTGATCGTGTGGTCACAACTGTCATTGGCATCAATGTAGCCAAGTTGAATAAAGCACATATTTAGATGCTAATGAAGGAACAAGATATGTACACAATGAATAATGAAAAGATGCTCAAAGAAAATGATTTTTTGAAAGATAGGATCAAAGATACATTCAAGGGATCTACTAAATTGTTAACTCAAGGAGAAGGTTCCAAATAAAAAGAAAAAAGTGAGGAATCACAAGTACATAATCAAGTGACTAAAGCTAGATTTGACACACTTTCTGCGGTATTTCAAAAGAGGCACACTAATCTGATTGTTTGGATGGAAAAATTCTGGATAACCCACTCCAAGAGTCATACTGCTATTCAAAAGCATATGAGAATAAATGATAGAATTCAGGAAAAAGATCCAAGAGATAAAAAAGAGAAGCACTTTTGACACTAGAGCCATTGCAGTTGCTGAAGATATGATGAGAAAACATAAAGATTATTATAAGGAACTTTAGGTAGATGCAAAGGAGTTCATTGATGCTTCAAAGGAAAGGGTGCCTACACTGTTCAAAGATGATGGAGAACTGAAAGATCAAAATGAATGGATGAGAGAGTGTAGATTGATATTACATGGAGCCTTGGAAGCAACAAAGAATGATGAAAAAGCACTGGAGGAGGCTTGTGAGCATTTGGAGAAGATGATCATCATGGAGATAGCTGCGAGGAATGTTACAGAGGATGCTGACACACACTTAAGCCAAGAATATTTAGATCATATAACACAAGTTCATTTGTGGCTCATTAGAGCATATTTGTTAATGTTTAATTGCTGTTAATTCCAAAAGACACTTATGAAGAGGAGCACCCTCTTCAAGAGATTGCTATATATGTTGAACATTGTAATGATTGGAGGATAGAGATAGATAGATAGTAAGAGAAAATAGGGAGAGAATAGGTAGATACAAAAGATACATTCAAGATGTTTATTATATAGATTATGCTGTAAGGACCATGATGCATGTATGAATTTTGGAAGAAATCAATGGAAGATCTTTAATTTTGTGTGAGTCAATATTGGTCTCTATTGTTTGTTGATTTAAACAATTATCTAGCTATCTCCACAGTGTTATTTCTCTGTTATTTGAATTTGTGTATCCAAGTTGATATTCAATTTCATCAAGACACATTTACTGTTATTGTGTAATCAAGTTGATTGGTTTCCATTAAGGAATTAAAATCCTTTTAAGTGATTACATTAACTTAGAAGTAACATTTGGATCAGTAAGAAGTGTTAGGTAATTGATAATATTGTCATATTGTCTCTGACTTGATGTTATTTTGTTATTCAAATTGAGGATATACTTCATTTGTCAATACACATTTTTTGTCATTATGTGATTCTTTTAATTGGTTCCTTCAAGGAAGGATTAAAATCATTTTAGTAAATCATAATAACCTGATAGGATCAATTGGATCAATAAGAAGAGTCTGTCAGTCACATTCTTGTGCATTTATACAAGATATAAACAAGTCTAAGTGCCAAACAATTAGAATTGTAGCCAATATCAGTCACTTGCCATAAAATTTCATTGACTCCACTTACCCAAAAAGGCACAGGTCCAATTCACATTCCAATCCACATTTCATTTATACATTACTTATCCACTTCCAATTATCATATTAGGAGTAGAAGTAATTAACAAGCTTTCATCTATCCCACACAATTTTCCATTGTGGATAGAACCACCAGTTCAACTAAATCATACATTCTTCTAATATGCTCCATTATAAAGGTCCACATTCCTAGGTCTAGCAGAGCCTGAAGTGTCGGGAGTCATCAACCAAATAAGTTAACTCCATTTGTTGGTTCAAAAATGTTGCAAGTCTGATCATAGAGCTTGGCATCCTCTTAGGATTTGTAACCCGCATTTTTGAGATCCAATAGTTGGTTCATGATACTATGTATTACTATTGCTTCTTGTAAGTATTAGTCTTGGACTATTAATATTGTGCCTATTTTTTTGTGTTTTTTCTTGTGTATTTATTGTGTGTGTCTTTGTGTGGTCATGACCTATATTGTTCATGTACCACATTTGAATGTGTTATTTTTTTCTTGAAATCATATCCTATTATATATTTTGACCTTACTTTTCTCATCATAAATAACTAATTTGAGATTGCTTCTAATGGGTCTCCTTTTTTCAAAGTTTGTGTAGGTGTTGTTCTTCATTTCCCTCATGTTATTATCATGTGTTAGAAGTTGAAAAGGTCCCAAAATTTCTAAGTGTGAAGGTTTAATGTTCAAATTTCTTAGGATTATGCTTATGCCAAAGTTTAACAGTTTCCCTTTTAGTATGCCTTTCCTCCCAACTCTATACTTTCCTTTATCCTTGTAGTGTATAAAAATGTATCCCTTTACATTTTCACACTTGTTTGGGTCCTCCTTGCTAAAATTGGGATTCTTTATGCCTTATTTGATCCTATTTTGCATCCACAAGTCTTATTTAATGCATTTCTCTAAAGATAATCCCAAAACTTATCTAATGGCCAGTCATAATTCAACTTTTTTGGGTTGTGTCCCAAATTTAGTGATTTAGGACTCATATGCCACCTTGGGCGTATGGGTCCCACCTAAGTTTCAGAGCTTCATCTTGAATTTGGCATAGAGCTTAAAATTTCCTGAAATTTGTGTCCCAAGCTTAGGCTACTAGGACTCATACGCCCCAATTGGCATATGAGTCCCACTTTAGCTTGGACCTATTTTGAATTCAATTCTTGGTGGGATTTAATTCCCCTATTTATGATGTCGGTTTGTAGTGTTGTAATTTCAAGAAATTTGGCATAAACAAGTATAAATACAAGGTTATTTCACATAATTTCTCCTAGAAATTCAAGTATTTATTCAAGCACTATAGAAAATTTATGATCAAGATCACTTTCAAGAGCATTCAAGAGCCTTCAAGAGTTAATTATCAAGCATTTTGGAGCTCTATTCAAGATTCAAGCATCATGCCAAACTCATCATGCATCATGTGTGTTTTTGAGCTAACAATTGTGATGTAGGTTTTCATAATTCAAGCAAGTATTCAAGACTAAGTTTCAAGCATTCAATCAAGAGTCAAGATCTACATTCATGCTAGCCATTTCACACAAGATCATAGCCTTTATTCCAAGGGTTTGGTGAGTTTCAACTTTACATATTTTTCATTCATCAATCCTTCATTTAATTTTATTTAAGGTTTGATTACCAAAACAGGGTTTGACCGAGGCAAACCCCTATCCAATAACAAAACATAATTTTTCTCTCCTCTACATGTGTGATTGCAGATCTAGGTGTTTTGGAGCTTGAAGATCCTTTGAAGACTAAGTTGCAAGATTGGAGAAAGTTTTCAAAGTTTTCAAGAAGTTGTCATCTTCACAAAAAGTAACCTACATGCCAAAATTAAGAGTTTCAGACTCAAAGATCAAATAGGAGAGAAGCTACAAAAGATCACTAGAGGATACCAGAGTTTCAACCAAACCCTAATACTGGGAATAAATCACCACCTTGGGTGTATGAGTCCTAATATACCACTTTTCATCCATTTCCTTTAGATCCTGGTTTACTAGTTGTAGATTCTAGATTCAGCCCGAAACCCGAAACTGGGACTAAATCACCCAATCTTGCGTCTGAGTTCCAATTCACATCAAAAGTCATAATTTTGGGATTGCAGACCTTGTTTCAGGAATCTCCAGCTTTCTAGCTGCCCCTCTATTCATTCTTAGTTTATTATTTTGATTTTAAGTTTCATATTCTAGGTCATATAGTTAGGTTTTGCATATTGCTTTCATGTCTTTTCTAAGATTTTGCTTAGTGGCGAACCCTTTTTGTTTAATCACACCCAAGGAGACCTTGTAGCAACTCCTTCTCTCAATTGAATCAATAAGTTGAGACCTCTAGGGTTTCCTTGAATGAACTAAGAGTGAAATAGGAGGGATCCCTTCCCCTTTTGTGTTCCATCTCCTAAAAGGTGGAGGACACTATTTCCTTCGATTCATTTTGGTGAACCTGACCTTCAAACCCTTTATCTCTGATTTGGAGTGTATTTTATTCCTAGATCTAGCTTACATTAAATTTTCATTAGGTCTTGCATTAGTTAATTTGCATTTAGGGCTTCTAAATCTTGCATTAGTGAAAGTGCATATAGGTTGCATTTTTGTGTCTTGTATCATTGAATTTCATTTGAAATATGTAATTGCACATAGTCAAGACAACATACAAACCAGAAACCTTAACATTCACTTAGAATTTGTTGAATTTAGTGTCAAAACCCTAATATGGGACTTATTCACCCCTCTGGGTGATTTAGTCCCAATATAGGTTGTTTTACCTAATTTCTGGGAATTCTATGTTGATTGTTTTTCAGCATTTGAACCCTTCAAAAATCCTAATTGGGACTCATATGCCCCTCTGGGTGATTTAGTTTCTTGTCAGACTTGAAACTGCATTTTATAGCATTAAAAACCTTATTTTTGTGCTTCTGTTTGCTGTTGTTAGATCTTTGTTTTAGCTTACTAAGTTTCTATTTCATTCATTTAATTGGATCTACCTTAATTTGGTTTCATTTCAAGTGCATTTGTAAACATAAGAATCAGAATTAAAGAATATCATTTATCTTCTGTTCATTGCATTTATCTTGCATTCATTGATTGTCCCTTACATGAGCTTTACAACTTGGTGTCCTATTGCTAATACTATAGTGAGTCGTAGTTCGAGACTCATGTCATCCCGCAATAGCACACTTGTTGTGGATCTTGGGTTGTCTAGCTCTTTCACTCATAGTGTTGACACTAGTGCACTAGGTATGGACCATACCCTTAACAACTCTCTACATTCAAGTAGCATGACAAGTGTTGAAACAAGGGTTGCTAGTGTCCCTCAAGAAAACATAATCCAAATCCATGAAGAGTTAGAAAACCTACAACATCAAGTGAGTACTGGAAACATTTCCAACATTGATATTCCTACCATAGATAACATACACTGCATGATTGAAAGTGAAGAAGGAATAGAACTTGTGTGTAACCTAGCTCATATTTTTGGAAAACTTACTAGTTGTGCTCAACCTTCGAACAATGTCCAAAGTCAAGAAGGAATTCAAATTCCTCCTCCTACAACCATTGCCTCTATTCCCACCTATACCAACCCTCAAGTTATAACAACAATGCAACCTACTAGTAATGTCCTTCCTACCTTGAGCATTTCCACTAGCAATCCTAGTACCTTTGTGGCATCTCATGTCATATCTCCTACCACTTTACCTCCCATAAGTATTCCATTCACTTCTCCCTCGAACACATATACACCTCCTCCATATTCACCTCCATCTGAAAATACAACCAATGATGCCATCCTTAATCAAAATTTTCAAAATGTTTCATCCCTTTAAAAGAAAATTTCCACCATAAACCAAAATCAAAATGGCCAACCTACATACTATGTCAAAAGAAATCCTTTATCCTTGGAGATATTAATAATGCCAATACCACAAGGTATAGAGATTTCTAGGTTTGAGAAATATGGAGGAAAAGGAGATCCTTCTAACCATGTTTATGCTTACACCACCTTATGCAGTGATTTCATCCTTGAGGATAAGCTCTTAGCTAAGTTTTTCCCTAGGTCCTTGAAAGATAGCACTTTAGAATGGTTTCCTCGTTACAGAATAACTCAATTATTTCATTCAATGAACTTGTTGAGGCCTTTATTAACCATTTACAAGTGCATATGACTCCTAAGATGACCTTAGCTGATTTGATGAGATGTAAGCAAAAGGATGATGAAAAGGTTACTGACTTTATTTCACGCTACCAAATGCTTTATTCCCAAATCGATGTAAGGATTCCTGATCCTCACCTTCAATGAATGTTCATTGCAAACTTGCAAACTAAGATACAAGATAATCTTTGCATGCTGAAATTCCCTTCCTTTGTACACTTGTGTGCGGCCCTTCATGATTATCAAAACTCGATTAGTATTCATGAAACAAAACCCACCTCTTTCCATCCTGAAAAGTTTAAATCCACAAACCAATAGAATTACCAACCATTTAGGAAAAAAAATAAAGGATTCCTTCAACTAAATCCCCCTCAACCAACTCAACATGTTGATACCCAAGTGCCTGCTATAAACAAGACAATTCCTTTTACATTTGGGGATCTGACTAGACAATTTACTCCCTTGATACCCTCCATAACACAATGTTACAACTTCTAGAATAGAAAATGATCTCCTTACCTCCCGTTAAAACTCTCGATCCTAATAATCCTTCACCTATGAACTTTAGATAAAATTACTATTGTCATTATCACCAACAAAATGGACATGATACATAACATTGAAAGCGTCTTAAACATCTTGTGCAAGACCTCATTGATTCTAGTCTACTTCAAATTGGAGGTGTTAATGATCAAGGAAATAAGTCTGCTGCCCATCCCAACCAAAACTTGTAAATCTTTACCAACCCCATGCTAAATCATAATATTTAATTTGTCAAAGCTAGTGAAAACAAGAAGAATGATGCAATGAATGTTGACACGGATGATGACAACATGGATACTATTCAACAAGGTCCTATGGATACTATTGAATAAATTACTGTGGATGGTATGGTTATGTTGATCACAACACAACCTCATAAGGGACAAACTAAAAATCATCTTGAAATTGCTTTCTCATCTAAAGATATAATTAGAAACACACCAGATGGTCCTCTTTACATAGCTGGCTGAATCAATGACAAGCCCACTAATGGGATATTAATTGATCTCGTCTGTGGAGAGAATGTGATCACTAAAGAATTCCTACTTGTGCATGAACTCTATCAAGAAACATATGATAAACTGAAAGCATGGATAAAAACACACAATGGTTTTGATTTCCCTACGATGGGATCAATCACCGTTCCTCTAAAATTTGGATTGAAACAATTAGATGTCTCATTCTCCATCATCTCGATGTCGGATCAATTCTATGTGAAGCTTGGTTATCCATGGCTACACTCCATGGAAGCTGTCCTGTCGGTCATACATAAATGTTTAAAGTTTCCCTTTGACAATGAGATCTTTACTGTGCACCATAGTGGCTTTAATCCTATGTCTTCCCGTCAAATTTTTTCATTGTATTTCTTTTGGCCCGAACCTATGGAACCTATTAAACCTTGCAAGGAATTATTTTTCAAATCCTATCAAAAGTTTAAGGCGAAATGCATAGCAAAACTATCCCTTAGAAACATCCCTCAACCCATGATTGAACCTACTATCCTTGAAGAAACTATGATTGAACCAAAATACCTTCCAAGTAACCAAGACCAACCTAAGATAGATCCTTTTCCTATCTCCTACAAACGCCCAAGAGACAACCAAAACAATCCCGTCATGCCTCCTAAGATAACAAAAAAGTTTACAAAGCTAATGAGAAAGTGGTTGAACAACCTCCCATGATTCCTTTTGTTCCTCCCCTTAGGGAAGAAAGGAAACCTATGGTTGATAGACCTGCTCCTACACAAAAACAACTTGAAAACTGTACTAAAAGAGACAAAAATTCTAGAGAGCGTAGGCGTAGATGTCGTGCTATTGCTCAAAGGTTAAACAAAGAAAATAACAAAGAAAATCAACATCCAAACTTAAGTGAAGCAGTACATGATGAGTCTCCCTCTTTTCCACAACAAAATATCCTACTTCACAAATGCAATAGGGATTAGCACCTTCTTTGTACATTATCATTCAACCCCCCATTGTGATTAACTTGGATTATGATGATGAAATTACTAAAATTGATGAAGAAGCGCATAATAAATTGAATACATTGTTTTCCTCTTCTATGAGCTTAAATGATAATTCTCCTAGGAAGAGTGTTGAACTTAGTGATGACCCTAGTTCGACACTTGTTGTTGTCCCTTTGGTAGAGTTTCTTTATATGTATCTACATTCCTCTCTATGTTGTAAACCTTTATCTTTTCTGTCTTGTGTTTTCCTTTTGGGGATGATGCAAGGCGTCGAGACATTTAGGTCTCTTCTATGTTGATCCAAAAGCTTCTCCTTTTTTTTCACTCTCTTTGTGTCATTCTTCATGTTCCATGAGTATTTGGGGAATGATGATGTTTTCGAGCTCTTTAACAACATTGTAGCAAAGACATATCGACCTCGAATCTGTGGAACCCTTATGTGTGATTTTTGGATTTCATTGTAGGGGCAACCCTTTTTCATGATGTAGCTTTATTTCAAAACATATGACTTGGAATAGGGATTTCCAAATAAGCTCTTGTGTTCTCTTTATCGTTAAAATTTATCATTTTCTACTTTAAAGTAATTGCTCATAGCATGGTGTTTAGCAATTTCTTTAAAGTGGGGGCATACATTGGCATTATTCTTTTACAACTCATGTTTCATTGTGTGGTCTTCTTACTTCATGTGATTCATATTTTTCTTTGTGGTGACATTGGGTGTGATGACCCTCAAGAGTGTGATCTCTCTTAGCATACTATATTCCTCTTAGTGGCTTGATGCGACACATTGCATCCCCTAAGTTGCGAATCTTCTATTCTTTGATTGGTCCTCTCTTGGAGACATTAGGCATGATTTTACCTAAGTTAAGAACTTACATGAACTAAGGAAAACTCCTTTGAACATACCTTACACTATTTTTACATTTACAATAATTGTTATATAGCTACCTTGCATAGCACACTTTGCTTGCCTTTGGAGCCATCTTGTTTGTTCATGGGTGTCAAGAATACAAAGTTTTGCTTGCCTTGTGAATCCTATCATTTGTGGTGTGTGGCACCTTATCAAAGTTATTAGGAGGTATAGATTTGTGCAGGGCGCCAGTGCAAGGGGATGTGCCCAGGGTATTGAATTTCCCATAAATAATTCTTTTGTTTTAGTAGCACACATACCCCACTGCAGGCAGTATGTGTGTCTCAGGGGCCGACCCAGCGGGATTCCTTTGGGTTCCACTGGGGCACCGTGAGCATTCGCTTTCTTTGGTATAGTGTAAAATATTGTTCCAATTTTGTAAACATTTTTGTTCATCCTAGATTTAATCCACATTTCAGCTGAATAAATGGTTTCCAGGTCAGATCCACCCCCCTTTTCGCTTTTATTTTTTCTTTTTTAACTTTTATGTCTTTGGTATGTTTATTCCTTGTTATTGTTGCCCTTATATTATTTATGTGTGCTCTCTTGTGCTTCCTATAAGTTGGTTTTCCATCGATCTCGATCCCATGGGTCAGACAACCCTCTCTGGGATCATCATTATCCCATTCCACCAGTATCAGTACACTGGGACCCCTCTCAGATGTGGAGGCTCGGCCCACTTTAGTGTGTGAGCTAAAGAAAGTTACTCCTCCCACGGTATGGGCTAAAATTTTAGAAAATGTATCCCTGTAAATTTTCTACACTTTTTGGGTCAGTCTCCCTACTAAAATTGGGCTCTTTACTTTATTTGTCCTATTTGCATCCACAAGCCTTACTAATGCATTTTCCTCGAGAGGATGGTCCTGTCACCACCCACCACCAATCATAATTCAATGTTTTAAGTTAAGGGTCCCAAATTTAGCATCCGGACTCACACGCTACCCTGGGGTAAAAGGGTCCCCACCCTGGGTGTTTTGGGGGTTTCGGGTCTGAAATTCTGGGCAGAGCTTAACATTTCATGAATTTTGTGTCCTGCCTAGCTACTGGGACTCATATTCCACACCATGCATATTCCCGCTTAGCTTGGACCTACTTGAATTCACCTCGGTAAGATTTTATTCTCCTAGATGATGTTGTCAGAAGTTTTATAATTTTGAGAAATTTGGCATAAACAAGTATAAATACAAGGTTATTTCACATAATTTCTCCTAGAAATTCAAGTATTCAAGCACTATAGAAAATTTATGATCAAGAGAACTTTCAAGAGCATTCAAGAGCCTTCAAAAGTTAATTATCAAGCATTTTGGAGCTATATTCAAGATTCAAGCATCATGTGTGTTTTCAAGCTAACATTTGTGATGTAGGTTTTTATAATTCAAGTAAGCATTCAAGATCAAGTTTCAAGCATTCAATCAAGAGTCAAGATCTACATTAATTCTAGCCATTTCACACAAGATTGTAGCCTTTATTCTAAGGGTTTGGTGAGTTTCAACATTACATATTGTTCATTCATTGTTCCTTCATTTGATTTCATTTTATTTTAAGGTTTGATTACCAAAACAGGGTTTGATTGAGGAAAACCCCTATCCACTAAAAAAATGACATTTTTCTCTCCTCTACATGTGTGATTGAAAATCTAGGTGTTTTGGAGCTTGAAGATCCTTTGAAGACTAAGTTGCAAGATTGGAGAAAGTTGTCAAAGTTTTCAAGAAGTTGTCATTTTCATGGAAAGTCACCTACAAGCCAGAATTCAAAGTTTCAGACTCGAAGATTAAACATGAGAGAAACTACAGAAGATCACTAGAGGATACCAGAGTTTCAACCATAACCTAATACTGGGAATAAATCGCTACCTTGGGTGTATGAGTCCCAGTATACCAGTTTTCAGCCATTTCCTGTAGATCATAGTTTACCAATTTTAGATTCCAGATTCAACTCGAAACCCTAAACTGGGACTAAACTTCCCAGTTTGGTGTATGAGTCCTAGTTCACATCAAAAGTCATAATTTCGAGATTGCAGACCTTATTTTTGGAATCTTCAGCTTTCTAGGTGCCCCTCTGTTCATTCTTAGTTTATTATTCTGATTTTAAGTTTCATATTCTAGGTCATATAGTTAGGTTTTTCATATCGCTTTCATGTCCTTCTTTCTAAGCATTTATCTTAGTTGTGAACCCCCTTTGTTTAATCACACCCAAGGAGACCTTGTAGAAACCCCTTCTCTCAATTGAATCAATATGTTGAGACCTCTAGGGTTTCCTTGAATGAACTAAGAACGAAATAGGAGGGATCCCTTCCCATTTTGTGTTCCATCTCCTAAAAGGTGGAGCACACTATTTCCTTAAGTTTAGTCCCTATTGGGATACCAAACTTTCCCATATAGGTGTATATTTTCCCCAAACCTCACCTTTGTCCCATTTTATTATCAATATTTGATAGTTTTCCTTCTTGGCATCCCTTACACCAACCTTTTCTCTTTCCCTTATCCTTGTTGGAGTTCCACACTTTCCCCATTGGAATGATTTTCCTCAAACCTTGACTCCCTAATTCTTATACTAAGTTACCTTTGGATCATATTTTTGGCAATCCCTTGACTCATGTACCTTATGTCATCAATACTTTGTACCATTGATCCCATATTTTAATATTTTCTTTGATTAAATTTATTAGATTTATGAGATACTCTCAATCCCCAACACTTATCATTGTATTACCTTATTAGGATTACGAGTTTAGAAATAATCTTATTTTTATGTCATTCAGGATGGATTCCTTGGTCTCTCCAATCTCCAACTCCTAATAATTTCCTCCACATATCTTCTTAGAGTTGAAGATGCAACAATACCCTTTTCTTTTTTTTGGGTATGAATTATGCATACTTGTAAATCATAATCCCTGATAAGTGGTATAGGTTACAAGGTATACCCAACACTTGAACTCAAAAACTACACTATGCATTTCCACCTACCTCTTTGCACAACCTAGATCACTGTTAATGACCATATTTGATGTTGTAACTTCTCTAAGAGAATTTTCTTTCTAGAAATAGCGATCCATCTTAAGGGTGTAGATTCAAATATAGAATTCAAATGTAATTCAAATTATGGAGGATGAGGAGCACCATACTGCCATTAATGTGACATGGTTATGTTTCTAATGCAAACAATTTTTGTACAATCACCAAGTCACCATTGTAGAAAATCTCACAAGATCTAAGATCACTTTTCACACCTCGTCCATTGACCACCAGTTCCTCCTCAATTCCCAAAGTGACATGGAAATCATTAGAGTACCATATATGCTATTTCATTTTCCAACAAAAGGGTATTATTTTCATGTTTCCACATGACTACAAATCAATGAACTTTATAGGGTTTCAAATCCTATAAATCTAGTTTCATTAGACCACAAATGTTTGTAAATCTTAGTGGAGGTTAATATTATAAATGATGCTTTTGTAGTTGAATGTATCCATAGTTCCATTTCTATGAATTTTGGGAATTTCTCAGCTTAGGTTTCCTCTTCTAGTTCACTAGTATGGCTGTAATGAATATTCAGAATGTGACATTCTAAATGCATTAAAATATTTTTAATGGTCATTTTCCACGATATGCTTTTACATTTTGGGAAATGGATAAACCAAGAAATTTTAAATACTCGATATCATTATTTATGAAAAGGGTACACATAGCCTTCCATATTAATTTGTCATTTATATTTTTTGTTCCTCATGGTATGCTTGGATTTATAACCCAATAAATAACCACTAGTCTTGGAAGTAATGGTCCTCCATGCACTTAAAATAAAAAAATAATTCAATAGTAGAGTAGGAGTAAGAAGTACTTTGTATGTACTTTTTGATTCAACATTATGACCATGGAAAACATCCTTAGCAATCCTTAAACTATTATCATCCTAGCGAGTCATGTTATGCATACCAACATCCTATTGTTATGTAGTGATGTGCTTATCATCTTAATAGAGGTTAGAGTAGTAAGTTAGTTCTTAGTGTTAGAGTAATCATGAATTAGCTAATAATTAATTAATATTTAATTTATTATTAGTCTAATCCATTTTGCCACATAAGCTAAACTTAGAGTGTTTTTGCTAAAGCACCAAAAGTGAGCTATTATTAGATTCTATTATGTCTCATCGCGATGTGATGTTGAAAATTTTCTACAGATCTAATCCCTTTATCATTTGTTGTTCTATATAGCTTGGATACCATGTTAGGAATTATTAATAACACAAAAACATAGATAAAACAATTAACAAAGACACCTTCCACACAAGATATTTTCAAATAATAATATGCTATATCATCAACAAGAAATGGCTACAAAATGAACCACAAGAGTCTTCAAGGAGATCAGATTCAAAGTGGGTTGATAATAAAATGAAGGTGATGAACTACACATGAAACATAAAGCAAATTCAATTGCACATAAAAGAACTTAAGCAATCACAAATGCCTGCATAGAACAATAATGCAAAATTCAATAGGAATGGATAACAAAGCAAAATTCCTCTACTAATAACCCAATCAATAGAGTTCAAACCAATTCTACAAGGAAGATGAGCCATACATTTAAATCTTGATTCTTTACCCTTGGTTGTGTTTCATGCATTTCTTATTTCAGTTCCATATAATGGATTTCAAATTCATAACAACTCACATTGCCAACAACAAGTATCAGCAACCAATTTACTCAATAAGAAAACAACATAGAATTGGTTCCAAGCTTTGGTGAATCTACACCAAGGAATCAAATTCACAAACAAATGGAAACCTCTCATGCATCTACCGTAAGGCTTGGATTCTTGACTACATTCAAGTCTCCTATGCTCCCATCCCTTCCAAAATATTTTACCTTTTCATTCTCCCTGGTAACCCAATGTCCCTCAGACAGGCCATTTTCAAACTTCTAGTGACAAGTAGTTCTCCTGGCCAACCCATCCATCCTTACATTCCTTCCTTTTTACATTCATTCATCTTCCATAGATAGTTTCTAATTGAATTCACTCTTTCCTAATCTGCTTCCCCATCCTAGAATTAAAAATCAGCTAACCCCCATAAATCTTCTTCCCAAATGGTTTCAGCCTGTCTCTCTAAACTTGTAACCACTCAATCATTTCTCAGAATATGAGATAATAATATGTTTGGGAATTATTCTCCAGGAGATTTGACAATTCCGTCCGCAAAGCCACAAAGCAAGAATTCAACCTCAACAAAACAACCCACCATTTACAAAACAAAACCAAAATTGAAAAAAGTGCTCCAACACTTTCCCATCTCAAAGCTCCCAGGAGCAAAAAGGTGCCATGTGCTCCCACATTGCTGATATTTTCTCCTCTAGCT
Source organism: Sequoia sempervirens (assembly GCA_007258455.2). Classification (NCBI taxonomy): domain Eukaryota; kingdom Viridiplantae; phylum Streptophyta; class Pinopsida; order Cupressales; family Cupressaceae; genus Sequoia; species Sequoia sempervirens. The sequence goes on from VDFB02169400.1 coordinate 343,723, forward strand.
AGTGATCACCTTCATTCTTTTCTTTTGTGTCTTCCAACATTGCTCTGGAACAATGGTCACATGTTCAACCTATTTTCATTTTTTTTTCATTTTCTGTGTGTATCTTCTCTTTCTTATGCCTTTTTCATCTACAAGCCCCCAAAAAATCCATATCATGTTCATATATATCACCGATGATTTCATGATGGCGGAGTTTGTCTTTGTAATCTTTCCTTCAATTTTTAAAGATTCAGCATTATTCCGGAAATCTCATCGAATAACTTATGACATTACCTTTAATGACACCTCAAACTTTTCCAGCATATTTCCTGGTAGGGTTAATATTCTTATCATGTTTTCCAGTCAATACTTTATCTTGATGACTATCTGTTTTCAGATCCTCCCCGACCAACACTTTCCTCTTTTCCATCTTCCATTTCTCTTCCTGCTCTATTCTCCGAGAAACAATTTATGATGCGCATATTTCTTGAAGCATCTTTCAATAATCATATGACACTTCTTAAATTTCACCGGTTAACCCTAATTGCCTTGATCTCTTTCCCTTTGAAATATTGTTTCTACCTCATTAACTTCAGATCTCCAGTTCTTTCAACTTTAACCGGAATCTTTATTTTTCATATGTTTTTGTTTCTGGCTTCTAATACTTACATCTTTCGAACCTTTCTTTATCTACTTTGATACTCACTTTTCGTTCTTGTCGGTTCACACCTGTTTCGGATTATTTAACCTGTCGTTCTGCAACACATATCTATCCAAGAATCGATGGACATAACTAACTTCTTTGTCACACCTTTTGACACTCAACTTCTTCTTCTCAAACCTTTCAAAGCTCTCCCAGATCTTTCTCACTCTGATACCAAATTGATGACAACATACACGAACATAAAGAAAATTCAATTGCAACTATAAAAAGAACTTAAGAAATGACAATTAGCTAGATAAAACAATGCAACTAGTCCAATAGAATGGATACCAAGAAAATTTTACTAATAACCCAATCAAAAGAGTTTGAATCCAATTATACAAGGAATATGAGCCTTACATTCAAATCCCAATTCTCTTACCCTTTGGACAGTCATGAATTTCTTATTTAAGTTTCATATAACAAATTTCAAATTCATAACAACTCACGTTGCCAGCAACAAGTATCAACAACCAATTTACTCAACAAGAAAATGACATAGAATTGGTTCCAAGCTTTGGTGACTCTACATTGAGGACTCAAATTCACAAACAACTGGCAACCTCTCATGCATCTTCCACAAGGCTTGGCTTCTTGACTACATTCTAGTCTCCTATGCGCCCATCCCATCCAGAAATATTTTCACCTTTTCATTCTCCCTGGAAACCCAACATCCCCCCTGTACTTGGCCATTATCAAATTTCCAATGACAATTAGTTATCTCCTACAAACCATCCAATCTCTCATTCCTTCCTTACATTCATTCATCTTCCACAGACAATTCACACTCACCCACTCTTCCTAACTGGTTTCCATCCCAGAAGAAAAAATAGTTGGTCCTCTTCACATAGGCCAAATTATTCTTTCCCAAATGGTTTCAATGTTTTTTCTCTCTTCTTGAACTATTGTGACCATTGATCCCTTTCTCTCCATGAATATGAGAGCAATAACATGGTTTGAAATTTGTTCTCTACAACAGATTGAAACCTCTCCAAAGCCAAGCCAAGGAAAGAATTCACCCCAATAAAATAGCTCCACTACTTATAAACAAAAAAAAATAAATTGAAAAACAAAATTCAATGATGCCCTTGCATCAGAAGGGTGAAGATTCTTGAGGTTCATTTTGTAGCTTTTGCTTGTTGATAATATAGGATATTACTGTTTTCAGATATCTTTCCTGGAAGGTGTTTTGTTTGTTGTTTGATCCTGCATTTTGTGTTTATTCACAATTCTAACATGGTATCAAAGTGTGGATCCAGTGAACCCCTTGTTGGTTATTTTTTTAGAACCAAACTTAATCTGACTAGATGCCTATGAACTTTCCAGAATTCAATGATAAGAAAGGGTAAGGATTGGCCAATGAAAAAGTAAAGGATTTCTAGGCCTCTACTTCTACACTTCAGGCTCTATGAAACCCAAGAGGGTGATCTTGACAATGTTTATACGATACTCCTGTGCCATTTTATCATGAACATTAAAATAAAAAGATGCATTCCTATCAGATGCAAATAGACAAAATTCTTTGAGGATTTGGCTGACCCTTTTAATGAATTCTTACCTAAAGAAAGGAATGAGTAGTACTTCAAACCACTATACTACAATTACAGGTGTGTCAGAAATTGTAATTAATATTTGTGTTCTTTGTCAGGTATGGGAAAGCTCACTAACATCTAGGATAACCAAATAAATGGACCAGTACTTTATCTATGGGTGACAGACTCATACTTGCAATAAACTGTAATACATTAGCAATGGAAACAAGTATTTATAGACTATTGATATATTGCTTTTCAATACACAACTCAATGTATCTAGAAACATAAGCTACTTAGTAATCCTTGAATTTCATCTCACAAAACAATGATCCCATTTAAGCATTTAATTAGCTCCTTGAACTAAAGCATAAACGAGATCACACATTCAACCAGAGTGATTGATGGTGAATAAAAGATATCCTTGATTCCTTTATTCATATTTCAAAAGACAAAATACAGAGGGGAGAAACTGATCTATAATATGCAATTATGATTCATACACCATTGCTATAGTAAAACCATTAAGCCTATTACAAATCTAAATGCATTCCTAAGACTCCACTAATCTATTTATTTGTGCTTGAATCATAAAATTACTCTCACATGAGCTCAAAATTGCTTAACCATCAAAAGACCCATGTAATTGGCCTTAAATTACCATTTATAGAAACATGGGAGCAACAAGCATCAGGCCAAATTGTTGAACAATACAAATAACTGAGAGGGGGGTGAATCAATTATTATAAAACAATTTTATTGACTTTAATTAATCCAAATCAAAACTTAACTCAAACAGATATTAATGAACATGAAAGCACAAAACACCACCATGCACAGTGAACATCATAATTTACGTGGAAACCCAAGAAGGGAAAAACCACGAAGAATAATAATTCTCAATTATAAAGCACCTATTAAGGTGATTTTCACAAAGTCTCACTGCCAAGTTTCTCACTGCAAGGTGGCTCACTGCCCGACTATTATAGCTAAAGATACAAAAATGGCTCACTGCCAAAAGAGAAAGGCTCACTGCCTACAAAAAATGGCTCACTACCAATAGAAGAATGATGAAAGGAAATCCACCACTGAAAGAAATATCACCAAAAAACACCATATAGAATTTCACTGTCTGTTGCCTTTGGTCATACACTCACACACTTTGCAATGTCTGGATATTTAGATTCACATTCATCAACCTTGCTTTCCTCAAACAAAACCAACTCTTACTTATATCATTCCATGCTTCCATAATCTCTCAAGTCGACCAAAGATAATTTCATGATCTTCCTTATCGTCCAAATACAATTTGAAATAGGTCATAAAAAAACATTCCCATGGTGGAGATGAATGAAACATGGACCAAACATAGCCTCTTCACTCAAATCAACATGCTACATGATATCCGAAACTAAAGAATAAGATATACACATTACAATTCAAATCATGTCCCAGAGCACGTTAACCAACTGCCAGATTGGTCTGGACCCAAAAGAATGTATCTTATTGTGTTACAAGAGGAATGGGACTAGGACAGATACAATCCAAAATATATCTTTACAACACGACATCCAAAACCAGGCCAATCTGGATCACCAATGCACCAAAACAGAACTTTGGTCAATCAACCAAGATATGTTTATATCAATGACAACCATTAATGACAACAAGCAATCAACATCATCTCAACACATTCCAACAATGTCATTGCTTGAAACATTCATCAATAACAAACCAAACAACTTAATGTCAACATCAAGGACCATCTTATCTTGTTTTCTCCTCCCCCTTTGACATCAAAGAAAAAGGGAAAAACTCCCCCTAAAAAAATTACTTAGCTCCTCCTATGAGGAAGCCACCAAACATTGATCCAGATAAAAATGAGTATATAATACCCTAGACCAATGCACACCCTGGTGCATGTTATTGTAGACTAGGAGGGGGAAGAATCCCTAACTTCTACTGGAGATACTCAAAAGTATCTTTTCTCAATGGTTTTGTGAAAATGTCTGCAATCTACTCTTTTGTAGGTACATATTCAAGTTTTACTTCATTTTCCAACACCTTTTCTCTTAGGAAATGATATCTTATGGATATATGCTTTGTTTTGGAGTGTTGTACCAGATTCTTGGAAATGTTTATTACACCGGTATTATCACACATAATTGAGATTGGTTCATCAAATGATATGCCAAAATCCTTCAGCGTTTGTTTCATCCATAGTATCTGAGTGCAACATGAGGATGTTACGATGTATTTAGCTTTAGCAGTAGATAAAGATACAAAATATTGTTTCTTACTTGAACAAGCAACTAATTGGGAGCCAAGGAAATAAGCTCCACCACTTGTTCTTCTCTTGTTATCAACACATCTCACCCAATAAACATCAGTATAAGCTATCAAAGTGAAGTCTGAATCCTTTGGATACCATAACCCCATATCTTATGTACCCTTTAAATATCTGAAGATCCTTTTTACCGCAACAAAGTGTGATTCCTTTGGTTCTTGCTGAAATCAGACTACTAAACAAACAACATACATAATGTCCAGTTTGGCAGTAGTCAAATATAACAATGCTCCAATCATTGACCTGTACATACTTGCATCAGCTTTAGGTGAATCATCTTCTTTTGTCAACTTGCATCCGGTAACAATAGGTGTACAAACTGGTTTGGAATTCTCCAATCCAAACTTCTTCAATAGTTCTTTTGTATACTTGGACTGAGAAATGAAAATTTCTTTGTTGTTCTGGTTTACTTGTAGTTCAAGGAAGAAATTCAACTCACCTATCATAGACATCTCAAATCCCTTCTGCATTTTATCTACAAATTTTCTACACATATCATCATTTCCTCCAAAAACTATGTCATCAACATAAACCACAACAATCAAAATTTGATCTGAGTGAGTTTTGTAGTATAAATTACTGTCGGCATATCACTTCATAAATCCTTGTCCAATCAGATACTTGTCTAATCTTCCATACTAGGCTCTAGGTGCCTTCTTCAATCCGTATAAAGCTTTCTTCAACCTGCAAACAACATTCGGATCACTTCCAGACTTGAATCCTTCTAGTTGCTCAATGCAAACTTCTTCCTTCAGTTCTCCATTCAAGAATGTAGATTTTGCATCCATTTGATAGACTTTGAAATCCTTAAAATCTACAAAAGCTAAGAACATCCAAATTGCTTCCATCTGGGCAATAGGGGCATAGGTCTCATCAAAGCCAATACCTTCGATTTAAGTGTAACCTTTGGAAACCAATCTTTCCTTGTTTCTTATTACCTTTCCATTTTCATCTAGCTTATTCTAGAATACTCACTTTGTTCCAATTACATTTTTGTATGCCAGTTTGGGCACAAGTTCCCAAGTTTGAATTTTCTCTATTTGATCAATCTCTTCCTTCATTGCCTTCACCCAATTCTAATCAGTGCATGCTTCTTCCACAATCTGGTTTTCTGAGTGGTTTTTTTGTACATACCTTGGAGTTTTAGTTGTAGTTGTCAGAGCTTCCTTTGTTTCTTCTTCTTCTTCTTCTTCTTTCTTATCATTTTCTCCTTTGTCATCCAAGTCATCTGATTCATATTCAATATGCCTTTCAGTACTTCGTTGAACATCTTCATCTACTTTCACATTTGCACTTTCAACTATCTTGTTCAATCTCTTGTTGTAACAATGATACACTTTGCTTCTTGTAGAGTAACCCAAAAATATTCCTTCATCAGCTCTACTATTGAACTTTCCAAGATTGTCCTCATCTCTCCGAATGTAGCATTTGCTTCCAAATTTTTTGAAGTACTTTACTGTGGGAACTCTTCCATACCATAGCTCATATGATGTCTTTCCATATTTCCTCCAGAATAGTATTCTGTTAAGAGTGTATACTGATGTGTGTATCACTTCTCTCCAATAGATTTGTGATAAAGCTACTTCCATGATCATTGTTCTAGTTGCTTCTTGAACTGTTTGGTTCATTCTTTCCACTACACCATTTTGTTGTGGTGTTCTAGGGGAAGATAGCTATCTTTTGATGCCATGCTTTTCACATAATTTGTTTAATTCATTAGAGGTAAACTCTCCTCCTCTGTCAGATCTTAAACACTTGATTCTCCTATCAACTTCATTCTCAACCCTTTCCTTGAAAATCTTGAATTTTTCTAGAGCTTTTGATTTCTCTCTTAAAAATGCAACCCAAGTGAGTTTGGAATAATCATTTATTAAAAGCATGAAATATCTCTCACCTTGTGAGCTTCTTGTTTTAGTCGGACCACATAGGTCAGTTTGGACAAGGTCCAACAAATTGGTAGATGATTCTTCTTTTCTTTGGAATGTTTCTCTAGTTTGCTTTCCTTCTTGATATCCTTTGCAGATAGTGTTTTCTGGTTTGGTCAGTCTTGGAAAATCTCTAATTTCTCTTGATGAACTTATCCTTACCAAATTGTCGAAATTGATGTGACACATCCTCCGGTTCCAAAGCCAACTTTCATTGGACTAAGATACTAAGCATCATTTTGTAGCTCCTTCTAGCTAATACATATTCCCACTTGTTCTTTTTCCAACTGCAATGACAGTTTTGGATTTCACAACCATCATCCTAAAACACCACATTATAGCCATTTTCGTAGATTTTTCCAACACTCAGAAGACTATGATATAATCCCTTCACATAGTAAACATTTTCAATGTTATGTTTTCCATCAAAGATAATAGAACCAATTCCAACAATCTATGTTGTTTTATCATCACCAAGTCTGATAGAACCTCCATCATATTTCTCAAGCTTCACAAACTTACTTTTCTCACCAGTCATGTCATTCGAACATCCACTATCAATCAACCATTCATCTCTTTTTCTTTTAACAAAAAATGCAGCTTTAGTGCTATCATTAGATTTTGGAAAAATATTAGAGATATCAAATCTAGGTTCATCCTTTTCCACAAAAAATAAACAGTCCTCATGATCTGATTCATCATCTGAAATCTCGACATTCTCATTGACATAGTAGTCCTTCTTATTGATCTTCTTAAACTTTTGTCTTGATCCTCTTTTTGGACAATTAGTTACTAAATGACCAATCTTTCCACATCTAAAGAATTTAAGAGGTAAAATACCTTTGTACTTCCTGGTACCTTTCTTTAGTTTCCTTGTGAAGTTTGCTTCAAACTCTTCCGAACTTTCATCATTCGGATCCTCTACTATTTTTGTGGCTTTGAAGGTTGTTTCAGATTTCTCCTTTTCTTTTCCAAATTTCCCCATCTCAAATGTGGTTAAAGTGCCAAATAGTTGCTCTCTGGTGAATTTCTTTAGATCATAAACTTCCTCAATAGCTGAGATCTTATCACTGTAACTCTCTGGTAAGTTCATCAAAATATTCTCCATTACATCTTCATCTGTCAGAGTACCTCCTTTATTTTTTACTTCATTTATTGCACTGCCAACCCTCTGAAAGTAGCTTGCTATGTCCTCACCTTCTTCCATCCTCAAGTTCTCATATCTGCGCTTAGCTGTCAATTTCTTTGATAATTTGACTCTATCATTTCCTTCATAGATTTCTTTGAACTTTTCCCAAAATTCATAAGCAGTGCCCAATGAAATAAATTTTGTTAACTCAGTCTTAGAAAAACCACTAAAGATTGCATACCTTTCCTTTTCATTATTTTCATAGGCTGAAATCTCATCCATAGAACTAGGGCCAGTTGCCGGTTCAACATATTTTTTCTCAACAACTTTCCAAGTCGTGTACCCTAGAGAGATCAGATAACCTCTCATCTACACTTTCTACAAACTGTAGTTAGATCCATCAAACACTAGAATTGTCAGTTTGTGCGCCATCAAATGTACCCCATGTGGTTAAGCTCTTCTTCGAGGAACCAAAGCTCTGATACCAATTGTTGAACAGTTCTGATAACTGAGAGGAGGGGTGAATTAATTATTATAAAACAATTTTCTTGAATTTAATTAATCTGGATCAAAACTTAACTCAATCAAATATTAATGAACAAGAAAGCACAAAACAACACCATGCACAATGAACACCAGAATTTACGTGGAAACACAAGAAGGGAAAAACCAAAAAGAATAATAATTCTTAATTATAAAGCACCAGTTAAGGTGATTTCTACAAAGGCTCATTTCCAAGTTGCTCACTATAGGGTGGCTCACTGCTTGGCTATTATAGCCAAAGATACAAAAAGGGCTCATTGCTAAAAGAGAAAGGCTCACTGCCAATAGAAGAATGATGAAAGGAAATCCACCACTGAAAGAACTATCACCAACAAACACTGGATAGAATCTCACTGTTTGTTGCCTCCAGTCAAACACTTTCACACACTTCACAATGTCTAGATATTCAGATTCACATTCATCACACTTTCTTTCCTAAAAAAAAATCAACTCTTACTTATATCATTCCATGCTTCCATAATCTCTCAAGTCGGACAAACATAATTTCATGATCTTCCTTTTCGGCCAAATACAATTTGAAATAGGTAATGTAGTCAAGGTACGAGGATCCAATTAAGGACTGTCCAACCTTGTAGCCTAAATTACTAACTCCATGTTCATAAAATATATGCAATGAAATTTAACAACTAATCCACATAAAGATAAAAGACATTCATGAACACCAGACACAAGATATATCCTGGGAAAACCCTAATAGGGAAAAGCCTAGCCTTCAAAGCTCATTCCTCATTATATCAAATCTCAAAACACATTACATATGCCTCTTGGGCTTAATAGATTCTAGGCCATAGCCCAGGAATTACAAATAACTCATACAATAACAATTTTCACAACAATGTTCCATCGACTTCTTCTCCTGCTCCACACTCCCTCTGCCTTGAGGTTCTTCTAGATCAAATTACTTAATCCCTGTCCTTCATGCTTCACATGATCAATCACCTTATTGATCTATCCCTCTTCCATCCATCATAAAAAATCCTCTCTCTTATATTTATATCATCCACACATCATCTAACCCTTAGCATGTTGGCCCAATTACAATGACTAGTAATATAACATGCAGACCCAAATAGGTTGGCCCCAAACAATAAAAAAATTACAATGTGAACCAACGAACGTTGACCACAACAAAGAAAGGACCCAAATCAACATCCTCGAACACGAAATACCTTCAAATATTCTCCCTCAAAGATCCACAATACGCTACAACACCATATCGGCCAAGAACATGGAAAATATGAATTCACAAAAGAAAACACCAATTGCAAGCACCACGATCAATGTGGACCACCAACACATGATTTGGAAACATCCACAACAACTCCAGTTACCAGAATCACATTATCTCCCTTCAGGAACACCAACTAGAACAACTAAAGAACTATAAGAACTCAGATACTCATAACTCGATCAGATCCTCATGTGGATCTCTAAAACTCAACATGGGATCACTAGACATACTTTACTACAAACCCTTTAATCCACCACCTCTAATCAGCAACATATTGATCTAGCCAACATATAAAAATTCATTGCATCACTGACAACATGCAACTTCATTGTCAACTGCCTCAATTTTATGAATGCTTCCAGATGCCCCTGCATCAATAGGTCATCAAAAAAACATTCCCATGGTGGAGAGGAATGAAACATGGACCAAACATAGCCTCTTCACTCAAATCAACATGCTACATGATATCCAGAACCAAAGAATAAGATATACACGTTACAATGCAAATCATGTGCCAGAGCATGTTAACCAACTACTAGATCGGTCTAGACCCAAAATAATGTTTCTTATTGTGTTACGAGAGGAATGGGACCAAGACAAATACAACCCAAAATAGATCTTTACAACACAACATCTAGAACCAAGCCAATCTGGATCGCCAATGCACCAAAACAGAACTTCGGTCAATCAACCAAGATATGTTGAAATCAATGACAACCATTAATGACAACAAGAAATCAACATCATCTCAACACATTCTAGCATAAATTACAGTTAATGTCACATTTAAATTTGGCATACATTTCATTTCAATTTCAACATTCCCCAGATGGTTATATTTGTACCTTTGAAAGTGGGGGGAAAGCATATAAGAAAAAAATCATTTTATTTGTTGAAGAAGATACACCCGCCTTCCAAAAGCATCTTTCATTTGTTACAACATCATCAAATTATCCTCCTCATGAGACAAAAGTGTTATCCACATGCACACCCAATCAATAAAACACTAAAGCATGAAAAAAACTAAAAGGAAAGAAAACTGATCCATCCAAGTCAACATTTGTGCCACCAATCTTCATGTTGGGGAGAGAACAATATTTTTAAATACTTCAACAAAAGCCTAATTTTTAATAGTTATAGGCTATGCATTATGCTTCTCCCATCCATCATCATGGTTGTAGATTCAAGATTAAAACTATACTTGCCACCCCATAATTGTAACTCACTCATCTAATACATCAAAGTACCTGTTCTTCCAAGCTTTGAATTCTTCTTCTGTGGGCCAATTGAATGCCATAACTTTATCAAACTTTTGCCTATAAGGTGAATATTTGGTAATAACTTTATTTTCCTCTTTATCAAACTCTGCCAAAAAAATCTCTGCATGGGCCAACATGTCCATGTTCTTCTTTAGCATACCCATATCATGTCCTTGAAAAATCAAAGAAGATTGATTTGAAATGACTTCATTGGTTTCTTTTCTCCAATCCTGTAGGGTTTTGATGTTACCATCATCCTTTAAAATGGATGGAAGGAGACCATGATGTGTTTCATGAAAATTCTTAATCAATTCCCTTATCTTGGTCTCCAAAGGCTTAATATTTCCCTTGAACTCCTAAATTTCATTCACAATCTTAATGGCGGGCTTAAGCTTTTTAGGATTGTTAACATCATTCTTAGCTCTAATATACATCATTCTCAATTCTTATAACCTGGGGATCCATTTCTCCATAAGTGGAATAGCTATTCCTTTGTCAGTGTCAAAATTTTTTATAGAAAACTTCATGGATGAATAACTAGCATGAATGCTATTTAATTTTTTATTAACCCCTTTGTTTAAATGCTCCAAGACTACAATGACAATCTTCATATTACTAACAAAGATCTCCCTATTGTGATTGTCACATTTTTCTTTGTAATCCCTTAGCTGCTTAAGCAACTCTTCTTTACTAGCACCTTCCTCTGTCTATGGTGCTTCTGATGTGTCTGGATCCACCACTAAAATTCAAACAATTCCTATGTTGTAAGAAACAATTTCCCATGAGGAACTTGTTGAAGGGGTGTAATCAATAGATGTTGGCTCCTGTGAATTAGTAGGAGAAGTAGCACTAGTCTACGTTTGCTCTCTTGATTGAAAATTTTGCAATTTATCCCTTAACAATGCTACCTCTATTTGTAGCTGCAATTTTTGTTGTTGATTCTTTCCATAATCAACCAACAAATCATTGTATTGCTTTCTAAATTGTTCCTTTTTTGCAGTTACTAAATCTACTGTAGCTTTTGTAAACTGAGCAACATTTACTGACATGGTTGCTGCTTCAATAACTAATGTTTCTGACACTTTATTATCAAGCCTCCCCTATAATTTTGGTGCAAGCTCTATAATTTCAGGCTTCCTTGTACTTGGGGCTAAGGCCCATATAGCCAATGTATCCCACTGCTCACTGAATACAGATCCTTACAGTGCAATTATAGCTTCTTCCTCTGAATTATAGAGATTTCTATCACATATTTTTATTGCATCAAAAACAATGGTAGAGGCTAGATCCTATTCTGGCAACAACATGACACCACTATTCCTTACTAGTTCCTTGCCTTCAGTTGTAGTCCTTCCATGAAATTTAGCTTTCATTTCTTTTTAGACCTGTGCTTGAATACTTGCATCAGGTAACTCTGGATAAAGACTTCTTTTCTTAGCCACATTGTTGACATATTCATCCTTTTTGGCCTTGTAGGAAAACTCCATGAAAGCTTGAGATTTTACAAATGAATCATTGTCCATGAATCTTGTGCATGCTTCCATCCTAACATCATCAGTGTTATTAATCTTGATAAGGTCAGCCTTGCACAACCTCATACCCAACTGTTGTGGAACTATCACTGCTAGTGAGCAAGGAATTCCCTATTGCATTTCCTCTTCTGATACCCAAATTTCTTCATCAAATTCATTATCATCATAATCCACGAAACCTATTGATTTGGCCTTTTTCTTCTTCAGTGGTGGCTCTTTTGGTGGTGATGCATGTTGAGGTGGGGAATCAACATTGAAAATTTTAGGTTCAATTTTGGGAGAGATGGTGGTGGCATTTGTGGCACTGGAGAATGAGCTTTTTGCTCCTCTTGTTGAGAGGAAGCAACGACTACATCATATTTCTCTGCTTTGTTCTTTGTCCTTATGAAAAAAATTATTTTTTGTTTCCTAGGAGGCTGATATGTAGGTCTTTCCTCCATAATAGGGATTTCCCCTCCACCCTATTCCTCTTCCATAGAGGGTTTCCGCTTATCTTGAATTATCCTCTCACCTTCAAAGTGACCAACCACAGTCTCAAAATTCTAGAACATATGTTCCATTCCCTACATTACATTGGGAATTTCTTTGAGAGCAGTGAATTCAGGGTCCTTTTCCCTTATTTTCCTTTGCATCTTGTCAAAACCAATCCATTTTTATTTTCTATCCTCCTACTTCAAAAGATCAAAAATGTTCCTCACTACATCCTCAGGATATTGAAAAATGTGTTCAAACTTGGAACACCCATTCCTTAGCTTTAGGCATGCTATGAAACCTTCAGGATCATGATGATCCCTTACTCCTACTCTCCTCATGCTAAAAGTTTTGAGTATATCATTTATATTATCCCAACCTCCTTTGATCATCACAAAATCAAAGAAACATGTGTATGAAGGGAAGAGTCTTCCTTTTCCCTGATCCTTCAAATTCTTGTTCTCCACACTTCCCAACTACCACATCACTTCAAGAAACCCAATTCTTCCTGGCACATATTTCAACAGTAAGTGAGGTGAGACATTAGCACCATACACTCCCAAAACAATATATGCAGGATAGGGGATAACATCTCCTCAATTATGATCAACCCCTAGTTCAGGCCTCCTATCCTTGGTTCTTAAGAGATCATGCAAGGCCTTTGGGATCCTTGGCATGTTCACAACTAGAGATCTCCTCAAATTGGAGGCAAACAAATTCTAAAAGACCACATAGTCAAATTTTCTATCATCCTTGTCTAGGATAATAGTCCAACATTGGATAGGCACACTAATAGAATTTGGAAAATAAATGATTAGGTGACTAAAATATTTAGTCACAACAACTAAAAATGACTAAATTCTACTCATTTTTTGCAACTCAGCTATAAATGAGTAAATAAATGACTAATTAGGTCATTGACTAAAAAATTATTTAGTCACAGAAATAAAAATGACTAAATAGTTAGTCATCAAATCCAAATTAGATAATTTAAAAAAAAAAATTCATCCAATTATTGGCACGATGTATTCATGTGTGAGATGTATTGGCACAATTATTCATGTTCATTGTAGATTCATTCATCTCGCTTGACCTCGCTTCATTTGTTCATTGCAGACCTCACTTCATTCATTAGCCTAGCATGAGGTGTTTTGATTAGTTATAGTAGCTACTTTCATGGGCAATAAGGATTTAGAGAGGGCTTGGAGACTTCTAAAAAGGTGAGCAAGGGCAAGGAATTCAGAGTTTGTTGTAAAGATTTAAATTCGCCGAGGCCCTCTGTAGCGAAATTGGATTTGGGGATGCCCTCTATAGTGAATTCAGAGGTATTTCGAAACCCTCACTACATTAAACACAAATTTGAAATGCTCATTACAATCTACTGCTCTTAATAATATTCTTTTACAATCTTGCCATTGTTCTGCTTCATAATGTGTTCGAGCTAAATATAATAAAATTTGGGTGTCAGTGCCAAAATATAATTTCCTTAAACAATTTAGATACATTTTCACTACAAGCGCAAACTGTCCTTGTGCAAAGTAAACATGTCATAGATTTACCCACACATCAGGCATTTGAACAAAGATGTTTCCTACAACAACTTCTTGTACTTGTGTAAAGATTTCCTTTGCAATATCAAATTGACCCCTTTCAACTAGCACAATGGCTGCCCAATTTGCAGCAAAAACATTTCCTGGTCTTTGTGTCAACACTTTACAATGGCTGCCCCATTTGCATCATAAACATTTTCACTGCAAGTGGAAATTTTCCTTGTGCAAAGTAAACATGTGCTATATTTAGCCACACATCAGGCATCTGAGCAAAGATGTTTCTTGTAGCAGCTTCTTGTAACTGTGTAAAAAATTCCTTTCAATATCAAATTGACCCCTTTCAGCTAGCACAATGGCTGCCCCATTTGTAGCATAAACATTTTATGGTCTCTGTGCCAACACTTAAGTGGCCCCTTTTATGACATTAAGATCCTCTTGAGTTATTATTATACACCTATTTTCCAAGAGAAAAATCCCCAAGGCCCATGGGAAATGAATGACGAGCATTTGAGTTCCAACTTGGTTTCATTTCAAAAAGGGGACATTACATTGTACAAGATTTGTTTAAGAGCAGAATAATTTAATCCACCTATTCAAGACTATAAGATAAAAATAGATGAATTAATCTATTTTCAATTAGAGGTTCTTTTAATCTAGAATCTGATAGAAAGATAAAGCATAATACATTGAAGGACATAGAAAATGTTCTAAAATAAAGACTAAAATAGGTTACCCATAAAAAGCAAGAAAGAGGATAAATGAAAAGATAACATACAGATGATTCATTTGAGGTTTTTGATAAGATCTCATTTAACTATGTCGAATGGATTTGGAAGGGACAAAGCATATTTGATTGACTAAAATTTTGAGGTGGCTTATCCATCGCCATTGTATGCATCATCTTCTCTTGGAATCTGTTTCTACAATGCACCAAGCCTAGAATTGATTGGGGATGCACTTAAGGTGGATAAAAAATCATCAAATGCTTTATGTATGCTTGGAAACATGGAACTGAAAATTGATAACTGGCTTAAAGAAAAAGAAACAATTAAAGTAGCATGTCAACTTGTCTTGGTTGATGAAGCAAAATGAAAATTTGATGAAGAATGAAGGATTCAGATGGAAAGGAGAAATCAAGAGTAAGAACTTCAACGGGTGATGCATCAAGTGGAGAAATTTGAACGTGTGAAGGAATTATGGAGGAGTAAGCGTAAGGATAGGGATGATGGTGATGATGAGGTTGGTCAGTCTGAGAAGAAACAAAAGAAGGAAAAGAAGAAAAAGAAGGATAAGGACCACAAGGCTTATGATTCTTATATGGAGGAACCCGATGTTTCCATGGAAGATGAGGAAAATTAGATGAGTGATAAGGCACAAGATGATGTAGAAAATGCCCAAGATCTTCTTGCAGCTATAGGTCTAGAAGACTGATGATGGCGAGACAAATTCTCCAGTTTCAAAAAAATCACAAATGAGACATGCATACTTTGATTTTGAAGATGATGAACCATTGCAGAAACAGAGTCTGAGAGAAGATGATCCATATGATGATGATTTCTAGGCTTCCTGATCTTTAACTAAACCTAGCTCCTGATTTCACATTGCTCTACTCAAACTCACACTCTACCCTTCATAAATTCACATCACTTGCATCACACACCTGTATCCTTTCTATCTTATCAACATTCAACATCTCAAATCATACTTATACTATCCTCAACGTTGAAAAGCTTCTCCAAGGTTGGCTATACATGCTTCACACTTTGCAATTTCAAATTAGGTTAGCACTAAACATTCACGTGGTGGATAGGAACAAAACATGTTGAATGAACAAGAAAACTGAGAGGGGGGGTGAATCAGTTGTATCAAATTAAAACATCAAAAACCCTCAATAGTAATCAAATCCACAAGCATTCATTAAACCCTTATTCTATTATAGTGATTAATCATGAAATGTAGATAACAAAAATTGAAACAACAACACCATACACAAGAGAACACCAGATTTACATGGAAAAATCAATGAGGGAAAAACCACGGTGAGGATTAGCTCACAATATAAGTAATTGTAAAATTGGTACAAGGGCTCACTTCCATAATAGGACACATTGTCCAATAGGGCTCACAACCAAAGCTCATTGCTTATAATATGAAAAGAATATAGAAGAGAAATGTTACATAAAGAACACTATCTCAATGCAACAAGGAATCCACCACAATTACTCCAACATTTTCACAGCCTTGTTTGAAAGATTGAGGACACCTTCAACTCACTACCTTCAGAAGTCCAACATTTGAAGTTCTTACTGCTCCAGGCTCAAATTCATGTCTACAATTCTGCAATTCACACCACATTTATCACTCACATCTATCTTAAGATTTTCCAAAAATATCACTCTTATTTATATCATCCTCGACCTTGAAAACCTTCTCCAAGGTTGGAAACACATTCTTTACATTTACAATTTCAAATTAGGTCGACAACCAAACATTCATGCGATGGATAGGAATGAAGGCGACCCTCATAAATCCTTAGTTAGGACCAAAATTTATCCTAACATGCCTCAACATGCTTCCACAAACTTTGAAGCAGCTTCACATGTAGTGTTAACACCATGTCGGCCATTACCCGTGCTAAACACCATAAAACTATTAAGTACATGCTTCCCGCTTGATCAAGATGATACACGAACAACACAAATATCCTTTACACAATCTAGAAAAATCCACAAACCATCTGAGATCCAACAAAGACTTCATCCAAACTTGCATCATAGAAATACTTCAACCCAAAACATTCGGTTAACCTTATACACACACTAACACATGTAGTGTTAACACCATGTCGGCCATTACTCATGCTAAACACCATAAAACTATTAAGTACATGCTTCCCACTTGATCAAGATGATACATGAACCACACAAATATCCTTTACACGATCTAGAAAAATCTACAAACCGCCCAAGATCCAACAAAGACTTCATCCAAACTTGCATCATAGAAATACTTCAACCTAGAACATTCGGTTAACCTTATACACACACTAACACATGAAACACACACTGCACTGTACCAAATCAAGAGAAATCTTGAATTATGAAAGATACAATCAACATAAGAAACTTCCAAGATCCACACAACTTGAAAAGTAAAGTGTCGAGAAATGCGGAGAAAATACATTTCTCCCAAACCACAACAAACACCACTAAAAACCTAGTTCACAAAGTGGTGAACATATCTCACTCTGCACAATGATCCAAAAGTCCAAACTCTGGATATAGCAACTACTGACAATCTTGAAAAACGTATCAAATCTGTACATTCATAGAATCAATATAGAAAAAACATGGAGCACATCTTGGAGCACATATTGAACATTTGTATAACATTATTTTCTCTATTTATCTTGAATTTTCTCAAAAGCACTTGGAAACCAAGCATTGGAGACACCATCTCAACACATTACATCATTCCAACACATCTCCGGACACTACAACATAAAGATAGCTCCATGTGCTCACAACACTTCCTCAATATCTCAACTATACATGCACAAACTGCAACAAACTATTTCCCTCTTTTTCACAATTTCTAAATATCCTCGACATCTTCATCATGCAAAAAACTTCCTCAACACATAATTGACATCAATGACAACACCCTCATACTTGCAACGAAAATTAGACCAAAACAAAACTTAATTAGGACCCAAATCAACTCTCACACGCCATGCTAGGCCTTCATTAACACTTGAACATCTTTGAATGTAGTGTAAACACCAAGTCAGTCGTTACCCGTGCAAACACATTAAAATTTAAATTACACATGCTTCCTTTAAATGATATGAAACTTCCAGAAAAAAACTTCACCTAAACATGATCCGAGAACATCCTAGAAACCGACAAACTCCTTTGCAACAAATCTTACCTGAAGATTATAATTTTTTTGTTTACCCAGAAAACATTGCAATACTCTGTAACTTAGAAGACATTCTTCCAATACACCAAATCATGAATCCTCTTGACATAGGAAAGAGATAAACATCATCAAATCTCCTTAAGAATTGCAAGTATTGAAAAGCAACTGCAGAGAAATGCGGAGCAAATACATTTCTCCCAAACACCTTTGCAAGCAACACTACAAAACTAGTTCACACACTGGTGAACATAACTTCCTCTAACCATCAATTTAGAAGCCAAAATTTTGGATATAGAAACTCTGAACATCTCTAATCAACATATCCAAACCACAAAAGCAAATCTTTAGCCTAGAAGAAATGCAAAGCAAAACCAAAACACCTCTACAAACAAAAACACTCAGTTTCCTTGTTTTATCAATTTTCTCAGTATCCTCAACATCTGAACCATAAATAGAAGCTTATCAAAGCAACACCAGAGGTTAACATCATAAACTTAATTGATAACAACATAATGCAACTAATCAAAGCAACAATCTCTTCTCAACCACTACACTACTATCATCAATAACAACGTAGGCTTGTTGACATCAATGACAACACCTTCATACTTGCAACATTTTCACTAATAAAATAGTTTGGATTTAGGGATTTGGGACCTACAAATCTAAGCACCAACAACACCCATTGCATGTTGTGGCTTGCCACCTATCACCTATTGTGCATCACTTGCTATTCCTCTGGAATCATCTCCTCTACCTATGTTTAATGAATATAATCACATGGGACATATAATCTACCAATAATATTCTATATATGAAATTTTTATTCATATATCATCCCTTATTTTAACCCTAACTAGATCACCTACCTCATCATCATCAATGCATGCCTAGAGTGAAAATGATGGTCTATCTTTCTTGTTGAGATTAAATAGTGATAATTAATGTCCCACATGTATATCTAAGGCTCTAAGGTACATCTTTCTAGAGGTTAGAATATTTAAGAACCCATTCATAGTGAAAATGATCCAAATTTATGGCTATTGTAACACAATACCACCTAGATAATCAAATCCTCCTTAATTAATTATGGTCCTCCAACCATCCTCACATCTCTCTGGGGTCGCTATGTAATAAATTTTATGGTAATTACGTTAAAAATACATCTTCATCAAACCAATGTTGTCCTAATTTTTCATCTATCCATATGATTAACATATCATTAGTAAGATCTAGGTAGATATCAAGTGCCATATTTGTTGGCACCCAACACATGTGGCATTTGGATATACTCACATACCCAAAATGGTAGAACTATTGTGGACTAAAGAGTGGTCCCCTAAATATCTATAAATTAATAAAAATATCATAAAAATATGCCAACATATATCTACCCTAAGAATAAAATATCCCATGATACTCCATTCCTTGTACCAAATGAGGAAAATTGCATGATATAGAGGACCCCTATTTATTTGGAAGAATCAAAATGAAAAGTATTAATAATAAACACTTACATCCCTTGGATACTCTACCGAATATGACATCTAATGAGGTTACAACCCTTTGTGCATGATCAATATGACTAGTATAATAATGATATATACAACCCTATCATGTTTTTAGGTGGTCTGATAATTTGTTACAACTTGTTTCCATCAAACTAGAAGTCTCAATATCCAATGCACATCCTTTATTGTAATATGCATCTCATCAATAGGTAGACCTCAAAGGTGTTAGTATTTGAATCCCAATTCTCTATGAGTATTGTGAACATATATAATAAAATACAACATCTACCTCATAAATGTAAGGTTGACTTTGTTGACCATCTAGATATATTGGTGTGTGTAATATCCATATTATAGAGGCTAGATAGATGATTATTTCACTACTATCTAATCTTGACCTCATCTTGCATTAAAAAACCAAAATTAATAATCATTATTATCCCATGAAAAAATGAAATAATAAAATGTTAAATTAACTAAAAATCTAAAAAAAAGGAGAAAACTAGCTCATATCCATGGGTATAAATTAGATACATGGATTAGATTCATGTCTATTAGTGCAAACCCCCATGAAATGGGTTTACGTCCATAGAAATATGATCGCTTCCATGCATATATCAATTATGAACATAGAACCAATCTATGTTGATTTATGATCTAATTATTTTTTGAAATGATTTTTTAAAAGAAAAGTTTAGATTCTTGTTGATTTAAGGGTGTTGCCTGCATTCATGTACTATTTCAATTATTATAGGAACATGGACTTTATACTACATTGTAGCAATGTGCTTAGAGCTCTCTAGGAGTGAATGTACAAATAGAATATCCCTTTAACACATTTAACCTCATAAAAATAGTTTAGGTATTTATTCCCTTATGTCTTTGACCTAATCACCTACACTTACCATGCAATGATACTATTAAATGATTGAAACTGCTGATAATAATACACATGGATATGTTTTTCATTACATTATGTGAGTTTATTATGCTAGTGCTTAATTTTTCAAGAATGACATAATTTATGAGATATATAACTACAAGAAATATTACATCACTCTTTTTTTTTAAATAAGGAAATTTTGTAAGTTTTGATATCCTTTGCCCAATGTTCACTTTTCCTACTCTAGTTATTCATTGATATATATGTCATTTAAGGTGATTCTATCACTTTATTACTTCAAAAGCTGTAACATTCACATCTTTAGTTAAGATACTTATTTCGGATCACCCTATATTTTGGTATGTACATTCTTTGTATCATGTTTGAGACATGTTTCATTGTGCTGACATGATATGCTTATTTATTATTGTTTGTGTTTCCTTATCACTATGGACAATCTTGATGGAATCATGACTCATTTCTTTCATTCTCTTACATTCTTATCTCTTTCTTTACATGTGTGTTGTGCCTTGATGCAGAGGAAACACAACTTCAAACATAATGGACAATAAAGAACAAGAAAATGTGGGTTTCACAATAATATGCACTTGATTCCCTGATCTTTCAATGGTGGCAGCAAATAACACCCTGTAAACTATCCTATTTGCTTGTTTTCATAGGTTCAAGTCTCAAGAGACAATCAAAAATCATTTTCTCTTCATTCTTAGGATTCTAAATTATTTAACCAAATCCCATAGACCTCATTCAATTAACCCTAAGTAACAATGATTAACTCAAAACAATGCATTTTCACAAAACCCTCAACAAACTAGGGTTTATGACAGTCTAGATGCTAATAAAAACACACTATCCTCTATAAATCATGAAAATTAATGAACTGTCACTTGCCCTTTGGTGGAAATGTCCACAAAGACCTGTAGAAATTATGTTCCAAATTTCATGATTTTTCACCAGTTAGAACTTGAGATATGAATTTTTTTAACTCAATTAAAACCCTAGTATCTGAACAGGGCAGTGAACACCATTTTTTCCATAACTTGAGAAAAACTCAATGAAATCACTTCAAACCACCTGAATTTGAACCTTAAGACATACCATTATCATACCACACAAACACATACGTACAACTTGACAGTACAGATCCGTACCAAACCATTCTTTTCTATTTTTCAGAAAAAATGTCATAAATTTGTAAATAACAGGGCATTTTCTTGAAATCTTGCTCCTGAACTTCTTGGAGCATGTTTTTTCATTGATTCAATGTGAATAAATTACAAAAAATAGTTACCATCGAGGATATGACCTTTTTCCCCAATAAACCTAATAGCTATGTCATTAAACTTGACATTTATGCTCTCTTCTTTGCAACTTTTAACCATGAACTAAGAAACAAAATAACAAAAAAGACATTACATAATTCCCATGGTCCTTTAAGACCTTATTAGACTTAGGAAAGCCAAAAAAAAGAGTTGAGAACAATCCTCGTCCTTGTAGCAAGCCAAAATCCTCCTAGAAATTCAAATTTACATTTTGGTGGGAAACCAAAAAAATTGAATTCTAGCCTATTCAACCTATCAAAACCATTGGATTAGGATCCCAATGGACCTCCTAAGACCTTCACAAACTTAACAAAGACTCCTAACATCAAAATGAGCATGAAAAAAATACATGAAAGTGATGCTTTTGCATCATGCCTACACAATATTACCTATTGGAATTTATTACATGCTTATTGCACCTATGCAATGTTATCTATTGCTATTTATTGCATGTAACTTGTTATTCTTACATAATACATTACTTATATATATTTATTACATGCTTTATGTGCTTTACATGACGTTATCATTTTTTTGCTTCTCTCTAGATCCTTAACATCTTCTTTAAGTAATAAATTGGAAGGGCATATATTATCACTAACATTTCTTCGTGATTTTGATTACAATGATGTAATTGTGAAATTTATTATTATTTATTACTATCAAATAGATACTATTTCCAAATAGAATATATTTCCTCATAATCAAAGTCCTTATTGTGCTATTTGTAGAGTCAAATCCTAATGCATATATATAGTGTCTTTTACATTTTTTCTTATTAGATTCCTTTCTATATATTTACCATTAAATTTCATAATAGGAAAAATCTCACCCTATTCTTTTTACTTTTTAAAAATTGTTTCAACAAGTTGTCATTATGCTTAATTTTAAAATGCCTAGTAGATGTTACTTGTTGTAACTTTTTCTTCCATGACCATAGGTTCTCAAAATACAACTCTCATGGAAACAAGCACACATAATCCACATTTCTAATTTGCATAATTTATGCAATCTAGATCCTTTGAGTGTTTAAAAAATATTTGATTTCCATGTTAATTTCTTGATTTTACTTTGGCATGTGCATTCTCATGGATGATCACATGTAAGTAAAAGTGGGGGTAAAATGTAACATGGTGAAAATTGCATAACCATGCCCCTTTTCCTTACGTTTTAGGCCCATGATGGCTAGGTTGTCCTTATATACATTGAATAGTATGTAAGATTATCTACTTTGCATTGAAGTTGGTAAATGATGTCACTAAACCTAAATCCTATCAACACTTATCCCTAATTGTTGATTCCCATCTCTTAATCCACCATTCACTATTTTTTTTAGATTTGTGAGGGGTAGGTGCAAGAAGTTAGGTCCACAAAATGTTCAAAAAGTGGAAGTGTTTTTCTTGATTTTCAAATTTTCTCACAGTTCGACTAAAAATTTGAAGCACTTACACATATAATCTTAAAAAATCTAGTGATATGAAATATAGTATTTTGAGTCTCATTTTTAAATATGTAATTTATTTTAATACCCATAAGATACAAATTAATTTTTAATAGGAATGTATAAAAACCAATTTTTAAAAGACTTTTTTAAGACCATAGCATGCACATGTACGACCACCATGATTTGACCTAAATAAAAATATTTTTCTAATTAATTTTATGGAAAGATATGTATTATACTAAAGATTAATGAGGATATTTTTTATTGGCCCTAATTGTTGTTTTTGAAAATCCCTCATGCATGGCCACCATAATTTGAGATAAACTAATTATTTTTTGAATTTTTTTAATTGTGTAAAGAATTATTTTTTAGATTGATGTCATATAATTTTTTTACAAGGAACTTAAAAAATTAAAAGTTATTAAAAATGTACAAAAAATTGACATTTCAAGTTTATAGACTCGTTTCCTCATAAATTAATTAAAAAATAGATAAAATATAATCATTAAAAAATTACATACTTGAAAACTATACATCCTCATCTATAATGAGTTTTAATTTCATAAAAAAAATTCTAAAAAAGTGTCATTAGCTATATTACCAAAGTCAATTTTTTCTCTTGGCATTGCCATGACCTTGCACTTGCAAGTCCAAAGCTAAGGGCCAGGTTACCAAGCTTTCCTAAGCCTAAAACCAAATCAAACTTAGGAGGGTTGACATTTTTATTTTTTTTCGAACGTGTACTTGCTTTAAAATAGGTACCTGTTCTATTTTAAGAATTAATACTTATTTTTAAATGAGTCTTGTTCTATTTTTGAATGGGTTCTCACTTTAAAACGGGTATTTGATCTATTTTATGTACAAAAAATAATAGATAAATTGAGTCCACAAACATTTTAAAAAATACTTTCATGAAATGGTTACTACTCATTTAGTAAAATAGATACTTGTTTAGGATGAGATCCCAAACCGTAATGGGTACCCATTTTGATTTCAAGCTCGAGACTTAAACGAATATCTATTTTTAAAAAATGGGTACTTGTTCTTGTCAAGATTTTTTTTCCCAACACTTCCCCTATATGTGGACCCAACTCCTTGCTTTTACCTTGAATGCATAAGTGATCTAGATCACCTCATGCCCATGAGTTTGAATCTCATAATTTAAGATTCAATTTTTTAAATTTAAAGCTTTGTCACCTTTTCCATTAATTTTTATGAGCCAACCACAATGGAAATAATTCCAAATTCCATGTTAGTGTGGTTTCTTTAAAAGACTAAGACTAATTCAAATGAATAGTATAACTTAACTACTAGAGAAAATTTAAAAATCTATTTGCAAGTGGATTAAAAACTACATCAACATTAAATCATCATCCTAGAAGCATATCACATGCCATTGTTGAATTAGTTATGGAACAATGGTCTAACTAAGGAAAACAAGACCCTCATAACTTAGTAGATCCCCTAAGACATTTCTAAACACTACTTATTCCTTGATAAATTTAGAGTACACACAAATGTGGAAAATTTTCAAGTAATAAAACTCTACTAGATTAGGTTCATAAGTTATAAGTTCAAATTTGTATATTAGGTAAATAGGTCTATATACACATATATCACTTACACACACATAGGACTGAACCTAGGTAATACATAACCAAATTTACAAATCAATAACAATCATATGAGGGATTCTAAAATTATAACATCAAAATGAATGAATTTTGACACCCACATAATGACATCATTAGATTGAAGCTAAGTACCCTTACATTAGATTTAACTAATTTATACATTTATTATATTATTTATTTCATTTATATAATATTAATCCTAACTCATTTATCTAAATTAATTATTATTTAACTAAATATATATTTATATAAAATATGTTTCAACTTTTATATCTTTAATCCACAAATAAAACATTTATTCTTTTGCACTTTAATAACTTACTATTTCTATTTTTTTTTAATAAGTATTATTTTATCCAATGGCAAATATAATTTGGAGTGAACTTTCTTAGATCACTTGAACATACATGATAAAATAGAATTTTGAGAGCAATATAGTCAATAAATAATGTACTATGAAGTCTCATTACTATTAGATCAAATGAATGAACATGTTACATCATTTCTTAAGAAAAATATCCCATAAAAGTAATTTAACCATGAAAATGAATAAAAAGGGGATAGTCTTGAAATATAATAATGGGCGGGTGCATGAAGTTGGGTTACACTTTTGTGGCCAACTCCAAAAAAAATTGAAAATGACATAACGCGAGCGTGTTATAACGCGCTCGCGTTATGTGATTTTAAAAGCAAAAAAAAAAGTGAAAGTGATTCATTTTCTCTTGTCTATTTTTTTGCTCTGCTTGCGGCCAAAAACCCTCATTTTCACGCTCGCATTCTAGGAGAAGGCATTCTACAAAATTCATCAACAATAGTTGTTTTTCCTTTGCAAAGATGGTGCCACGACGACAAAGAGGTGTAGGAGGTAAGTATTGTTCGCTATTTTTTTTGAATTTCTTAGTTTCAAGTTGATTTTGTTTGTTTTAGGTTAGATTTGATTTTTTTTTTTAAAAATGTAGAAGATGCAAATGATCCTGCAAATCCTCAAAATCCTCAATAAGAAGAATAGGAAAATCTTCCTCAACAAAATCAACCTCCCCCACCAATCACTCAACACCCTCCTAGCACTCAACAAAATTTGAGGAGTGAAATTGAGAACAACAAAAAACAAATTGAGGATCTTATCAGTAGGTTGAGTGATCCAAATGCTTCAACCGCTGAAAGAATGAAACTAGTAAATTCAATGAAAGAGATGTTAAAAAATGTAGATTCAATAACCCAACAAATAACGGTATGGAAAGATAGGAGGCAGGTAGCTAGGGAATATTATGCAGATAAACTATCATATAAACAAGTAAAAGATTTAAAAATTACTAAAGGTGATTTGTGCTCTTTATTCATTGACCCTAGAACAAATCAAAATCTTATCCTAAATGCGAAGAGGTTTCCTATTCAATGGTGCCACCACCAAGAGATTAGGAACTATTTTTGTGATAGGTGGTACTTGGTCTTTGATTACCCATCATGCAACAATTGTGAAGTCCCCCAATATTTTCTTAGGAAATTATACAGTGAGTTTGTATTGAACCAAATCCAAAATTATTTTGATATAAGGGAGTTCCAGGGGAGAGGTAGGGGGTTGGCTCAGGATAGGCCCGATGCACAGCCAGATCTTGCGTGACAAGGGAGACGACCTCTCACTAGGCCGCCTTGTGAGCACATTTTTATGCATGTCATTGCGAAGGAGAGTGTCAAAGTAGAGACATTGCAGGCGATCAACACTTTGACTTGGAGTGTCATCCATCAAACTAGCCCTATTGTACACCACCATCTAGGGGAGTCTTCAGGTGGTGGCCTACGAACCCATGTGTGTCAATCTTGTGAGGCGACTTGTTCATATGACCTCACCGACACTCAGGAGGCTACTACACAAGATCTGTATGCTACTACGTAGGATCCATATGCTACTACACAAGATCCGTATGCTGCTACGGGGATGGAGAGGATGGCTGACATTTTGTATCATGCATATGGCATTGATAGTCAGGTAAAAGTCAACATGTTCATTGAATTTAATTTATTAAATTTTGATTCTAAAATGCAAGATTAACTAATTTAGTTTTATTATTTTAATAAAATTGTAGGGTCATAGTGTTGAGACTGGATACACTGGTCCTCCACCTATTTATTTCTGCATTACACCTATCAGTGGGGTATGTAACTAGTAAACAATCATAAATTTATTACATGTTAATAGCATTGTTTTACAAATGGTATTTTAATATGTGATTTTGGATGTTGAACAGGCTAATATTGGAGGTTTCAAGCAAACACCTCCTAGTGCCAGTGGATTTACTCAAACATACATGGAGGTAATAGAATAAAGAGAACTTAACTAATGAATTCTACTTAATAGATTTGTGTAGTTTATATTCATATTACTGGTTACGTTGCATTACACATCATTCAAACTCAAAGCATTACTTCAAATTCTATAACTAATAACTAGATGTTGATAGATGACAAAATTTCAATTGTACAATATAGTTGTTTAGAAATTCAACATAAGTAGCACGATGCAATTACTTCACATGGAGGCATGTGCTTGCAAAGGTGCACCAACACGACAAACTATGGATGCTTGGAAAAATCTATGAAACTATAATAGTAAGCAATAGCATAGACAAGGCAGTTAGTGATGCAGAGCATCATATCAAAAAACTCAATCATCAGGGTACATCTGATGCAGAGCATCCAACAAACACCATCAACATCATTTCTTCAAGGGATTTCAATCCCAAATAGAATCAAGAGAAGATCAAATATAATTTCATCAGAAATCTACTTTTCATTCAACCAAAATCCACTCAAATTCTCTTAGCCATTCCATAGGCCATCATTCATCATTCCACTAATCAGTATTCCAATTGACTCATTCAAAGCAAAAACCATATTAAAGAAAACTTTGACTTAATCAATTTGATTCACATCATTCTCAACCACCATAAAAACAACATAAACCTGATTATTGACACTTGAACAATTCATCCTTTTTATTTATTCACCAAGGCAACAAATCAACTAAACCATACCTCACTGTTATCAGGCCATTATCAAGCACTGTACTCACCATATTTTGATTGCAGTAGTCTATTTACAGGTTACAAACTCCTGCTACAATATAATCTTGATTATCATCTTGTGGTTAATCACCAATTTGCTCAAAAGGCTTCATAATACTCACCCATCCAACCATCAAAGTCACCAAACCTGTCTTATACACCTTAACCAAATTTAGTAACATCAATCATATCATTAGTTTGATAGTAACCAAGCACTCAATATCATCCTTTCCACTGTTTAAACAAACATCTTTGTTTTGATAGACAATATCATATTCCTCTAGTAGGTCTGTCAACCATTGAATCAGGTAGTTACATTCCTATCTCAAAGCTTATTAAAAAAATCAATGCACATTTAGAAACACTTTCCAGCACATCACAACATATCAAAGTTCTTAGACGTTTGACATAAACAAAATCATTAGATTTCAAACTGTCCTTTGAAGAAAGGCTAGTAGATTAGGCCTGTTTTACAAAGGAGACCCCTTCAAAACCATTCCAAATCACTCAAAACCTCAAAATAGTCTTCAAGCATGTCTTATAACTCAAGATTTCACCATTTATAGGGATTGAAAACCATGAAAATGTTCTGATCCAATAAACCCTTGTTTATAGGGTGTAAAAGCACAAATCAAGGAGGGTTTTGTGAAAAATACTCTTGGAAACCTCTATTTCTCTGGCCACCACCTGGAACATGATTTTTTATGTCTTCCAAGACCACCTACATCATTTCCAAGCCTCTGCAAGCTTTATTTATTCATGACCCATGACTGTAGCATCACTTTGTGTAGGAAAATCCTTTATTTTCCAGTGTAGTAGCCACTCCACCATGGTATTCTTGATTTTCCCTACACTTACAATCATCAAAACATGAAAAAAATCCTAACATTAACCTACTCCACCAATTTAATTGACCTACATTGGTGGAGTAGTGAAAAAAAACCCTATTGGACTCTCAAACTTGCTTCTAAAAGGACTCTGTCGGGCACTGAAAACTGCCTCTTATTCTTTTATTTCCTAAAACTAACCAAGTCCAACTCTTGAAATTGGAAACTAACTCCTCTTTACATGTATTCACACTATTATTTAACTTTGGGTGTTCCTAAATTACCAACAAAAGAAAACAAAACAATGGAGTAATGCTGCAAACTCAGAAACAGGGAATTTTTATTTCAAAATCTAATTACAAGAACACAAAATTCTTCTTTTTCTCACCTTTACATGCATTTTAAATATATTTTCTTTTCCATAGTTGTCTTTCCATTGGTTGAAACTACCCCTTTTAACCCTTAATATGCCTGATTTCCTTGTTTTTTTCAATTTAACAACTTTTAACAATATTACATTATTGCATTGTTTGCATTTTCCCATTTTGACCACCTAGAACTTACCCATAACCTTAAATACATTCAAATAAGACCTCATATGACCTTGAACATGCTTTACATAATTTTTCCATGACCTTTTGTGATTGAATCAATACAAATTTGAACACTCATCCCTTTTGCAAAATTGAAAAGTATTTGATGACCTAGGTGCTCCTGCACCAACATCTGACCCAATTGAATCAGGCGAAGATCAAATTGAATAAGCAACTAAAATTTCTTTCTCTTTTCATCAAAAATCACATTGTTTCATTTGCAAACCACAAGGAAACAACAAGCCAACTCATTTCAATACTTTTTCTTATCATCCTCAAGCTTCAAACATCTTATTTATTAGCAAAAATGACTGATCCGAGCACAAGAAACCTAATTAGAGTCACTAAACAATCCACTCTTTCATCATTCATCAAGGAACCCTTCCACTCAATTTGCTTTACCTAGGAGAAATAACCAAAACCAATCTTTCATGTTACAACCTATATCCATCAGATCCTAACACACCTTTGTCATCATTTGTCATCATCAATTTATCTAAATTCAAAGCAAAAACCTGATAAAGAGCTTTGAATCTTTCAATTCCTTAAACAACTCACCAAATTTTCACTTTTACCAACTAGTTCCTCAAGACCAAGATACTACAATCAACCATTTACACCTCAATCATTTCATCTGACTTCCAATACATTACTCACATCATGTTTATTGACTAAGCTTATTCTATGCACAAATCAAGCCCTACAAAGGAGGGTTTATTGCATAAGGTACTTACAAACCTTAAATACTTCTGCCACCACCACAAACACCATGGAAATATCCTGCATAAGCTTTAGAAATGATGCAGAGTGGTAGGGAAGGAAAACTCACAATCACAAATGGAAAAGTCACTCCATTGAATGCTTCTCTCAAATACTCTTATGAGGAGTCCTAAACTCCACTATTCTTTAAGAGATCAACCCCACACACCTAGGGTTCACAACTCAGACCACTCACAAAGATTGAAAACATTTGGATAATGTCTCATTAAGTCAAAACAAGGTTTAACAACCCTTTAGCACTTAGGTTTCAACAAACACCCATCACTATGGTGACTTAGATCTCACTATCTCTTAAGGCTTGCAGCCCTTGCCTGGTAGGATAGTCAGAATAAAAAACACAAGGAAGAATTTTAAGACACTAAACCTATGGATTTAGACCCCTAAGATGGACCCCTACAAGGTTCCAAAACCCTTCCTCTTGACTGTCAAAATATCACTCACAATGGCCCTTTCTACCGCTGCTCCAAAAGGCCTAATTCATAGACCTACACTTAGATCTTGACTATCTAGGCACTCCCCTTCACCCCAAAGGCCGAACTCAAACTCCTACAGGTTCACCATTCCTAACTGCCTCTTAAATAGATTCTTCAAAATCAAGCAAAAACTCATTTTTTTTGCTTGTCAATTATGCTTGCCACATAGAGATGTCAAGCCAAAATTCATGCACAACTTCCAAAAATGAGCCTTCCATTCTCCAAAACATTGAGGACATGATAGTACAGCCTTATATCTTCCATCCCACTGAGATTTAGCAATTTTACAACATGGGAACGGAAGAAATATACATTTTTCTCCCAAAACCCTAATTTTAAGGGTTTTCAGACCACCCGATAGAGAAATTGGAATATCTCCCTTGATACTTAATGAAATCTCACCACTCCAATGCCAAAGGAAAGATTATTCAATTACCTATCCAACCATTCTAGTATTGGAGCATGAAAGTGAACATACAATATGTACCAAGTTGGGATCAACAAATTCTTCAGAAAAACACAGGAAAAACAACAAACTTCTTATCGAAACTTCTTCAAAACATCAACATAAACCTTGCCTCAACCAAGAGAGGCATATTTGAAGTCTTACAAAGTCCCTCCAACTTCTTGCAACTGTCTTTTGAAAAGAGAGATGTTGGAAAATAACTAATCTCATGCTTTGACTTCTAATTGCCTAGTTAAGGCAATGTGAGCAACTTCTACCAACTCGACCACAAAGAGCCTTCCAAAATGTGTCAGAGGCATTTAAAACCTTGTCAAAAAGTAAGGTGACTCCCCTTAGGTGTCTAGATATAGCAAGGCATCCTTTTTCCTTATTTTTCCAAGATGCACTATACTTACAAAAGAGGATGGAGACCTTGTTGTACAAAGAAGTTGGTCACCAAGACCAAAAACTCAACCAAAAACCTAGAAGACCTACTAAAAGCATTGAAATGGTCCATAAGACCTTATTCCATCCATAAACCAAGAAACAAAACATGATAAATTATTCCAGGTCCCTTAGACCCATGGGTGCTCCTTCACCATACTCCCAAGCAAGAAAAAGATCTCAAGTCCTCTTTGAGATCAGGTCTTCTACAGTAGTTCCATGTTGAATCCTCTTCAGGTAGACCTTGCCATTTGACCAGGTATTCCTTGTAAACCTTCCTTCTAGTCTTCTTTGTCTCCTTGGTGTCTAGGATGCATTCAAGAGTCATAGGTTGGCTGGGGGGTAGTTCCTTCACCCAATCTTCATCCTCCATTGCTATTGTACTTGTTCCATCACCTGAATTCACAGAAGCTTTGAAAGGATACAAGTCAAAAATGTTGAAGATAGGAGAGATTGCCACCCCAGGAGGTAGCTCTATTTCATAAGCATTTTGGACAAACTTGTGGACCACCTTGCAAGGTCCTATCTTCTTCATCATGAGTTTGGTATACTTTCCTTTTGGAAGTCTCTCCTTCTTCAAGTGTGCCATCACCAAGTCTCCAACCTTGAATTGGACATTCCTCTTCTTTAAATCTTCCTTTTCCTTATACTTCTCAACATTCTTTTGTAGGGTTTCCTTCACTTGTTGATGAATATCCCTGATTGTAACAAAAAAGTCCTCACCTTGAGCACTTCTCTTAGAAAATCCTTGTAGATCTCTTAGTTCATAGACCCCTCTAGGGTGCATGCCATAGACTACTTCAAAAGGGCTTCTACCAATGCTCTTATTCATGAAGTCATTATATGCAAATTCAGCCTAAGGTAAAATCAGATCCCAAGCTTGTCCATGCTCCTTGGTAAGGCATCTTAAGAGGTTTCCCAATGATCTATTCACCACTTCAGTTTTTCCATCCGTTTGTGGATGGTATGCTGAACTAAAGGATAGATTTTTGCCAAGTTTCTTCCACAAGGTCCTCCAAAAGTGACCAATGAATTTAGAATCCCTGTCAGAAACAATGCTTAAAGGTAGTCCATGTATCCTAACAACCTCCTTAAAGAAGAGACCTGCTATATGAGATGCATCATTGGTACATTTGCAAGGAAGAAAATGTGCCATCTTACTAAATCTATCAACTACCACAAAGATACTATCAAAACCTCTTTGGGTTCTAGGCAACCCCAAGACAAAGTCCATACTTACACACTCCCAAGTCCTATTGGGAATGGGCAGTGGCTGATAGAGTCTTGCATTAGATGAAGTTCCCTTTTCCCTTGGACATATTGTGCAGCCTTCCACATACCTTCTCACATCCACTTGCAACTTTGGCCAATAGTAAAATCTCCTAACTTGTTCAAAGGTCTTGTCAAGGCCAAAGT
>VDFB02169400.1:384588-402865 GCA_007258455.2 Sequoia sempervirens
GCTTGCTACTATGGATAAAAGCTAAAATTCCAAACAAGCTATGGATGCTTGGAAAAAAATCTATCAAAGCATAATAATAAGCAATAGCATAGACAAGGCAACGAACTGTTTGAATAAAATCCTCAAAGAAATGTGGTCTCAATGGTGGTGGAATGCCATGACAATCCATATAAATTTTCTTGTCATGGAATTCATCATGCCATTCCATCACCATGAAACCACATTTCTTTGAGGCAGTTTTTCAAACAGTTCACTGCCTTCTCTATGCTACCACATTTTTCATACATGTCTACCAAAGAATTTTATCAAACAATTCACTGCCTTGATGCTATGGCTAAAAGCCTAAAAAAATTACTTTCAAACAAGCTATGGATGCTTGGAAAAAATATATCAAATCATAATAGTAAGCAACAAGCTATGGTCTCATGGTTTTTTTTCACGCGAAAATCAACGTGATTTTATTCACATTTTTTTGCAGGTTATAAACAATTTTTTTTTTGGCAATTTTGTTGTTTTAAATGACATTCAATTTTATGATGGTTTTGTTGTTTATATGATGATATGTGATATTCTAATCCCAATTCATGATTCTAGGTTGCATAGATATATATTTTGTTTTTACATGTTTTTTGTACCAACGAACCCAAAAGAAATTGAACCCCCCTCCAAATTTTTTTGGCCAAACAGGCAAATCGAACCCCTGAACCTGAACCTCAAAACCTATTCCAACACTCTTCATTTTTCCTACAAAAACTTAATTGACCACCAAATTATATTGCCCCTTGAATTTACCATGTTTACTCCCTCAAACCTCTCTTTTCATTCAAAACCCTTGTTTTCCCAACTAGGGCATGCCATGCCATAACATACTTTTGACCTCCCCTATCCTTGCAGACCTTTTGAACACATCAAACTCCACAATATCACCCTATTTCCAACCTATTCTAACTTATTTTCAAGCAATTTCTTCTTTTCACCTCTTCTAGCCTTGCTTTTAAGGGGCCTCAATTTTGAATTTTCAAAAGGTGCAGCATTAGTAATCTCTTCCAATGCCCTTAATAATGCCATTTTCTTATTCCTACTCCCTATCCTACTTACATCAGGCCCATATCACCGAGACACAGCCTAAACAATAGGTGGAATGGCCTATTTCAACATACTACACTCAAACCCTTAAGGGATCGATCTGGTTGAATGTAGCTCAGAGCGATTCTACGTGTTTGGGTGAGAAAGAGGACCACGCCTAGCGTGAAAATGCCTATTCGGACGCGTTGGAACAATCCGTTTGGTCACACGAGTTGTAGAACAAAAGTTGCACCACTTTGCAACTTTCCACTGCTTCCATTTGACACTTTTTCCATCAACTAAAATATGGACACCACGGGAAAACCACTCTGAGATAACAAAAACTGAGAGGTTATTATAGAGGGGCCCAATGCAATCCCATGGGATTAGACAAGAAGTTTCTAAGCATCACGGTGTTTGAGTAACCTCATGCTTCAATAACCATTTTGCCCTCTGGACCCTTAAGGGATCGATCCAGCTGAATGTAGCTTGGAGCGATTCTGTGTATTTGGGTGCAAAAGAGGACCATGCCTAGCGTAAAAATTCCTATTCAGACGTGTTGGAATAGTCCGTTTGGTCACACGAGTTGCATAACGAAAGTTGCACCACTTTTCAACTTTCCACTGCTTCCATTTGACACTTTTTTTATCAACTGAAAACTGGACACCATGGGAAAACCACTTCGAGATAATGAAAATCAAGAGAGGTTATTGTAGAGGAGCCCAATGTGATCCTATCAGATCAGATGAGAAGTTTCTAAGTGTCATGGTGTCTGAGTAACCTCATGCTGAATTTTGGAGCCATTTTGCCCTTTGGACCCTTAAGGG
The DNA here is from genome assembly GCA_007258455.2 of Sequoia sempervirens. Lineage (NCBI taxonomy): Eukaryota > Viridiplantae > Streptophyta > Pinopsida > Cupressales > Cupressaceae > Sequoia > Sequoia sempervirens. The sequence goes on from VDFB02169400.1 coordinate 386,481, forward strand.
ATCAATCCAGTTGAGCGTAGCTCAGATCGATTCCATGTGTTTGGGTGTGAAAGAGGACCATGCATAGCATAAAAATTCCTATTTGGATGTGTTGGAACAGTCTGTTTGGTCACACAAGTTGCAGAACGAAAGTTGCACCACTTTGCAACTTTCCACTACTTCTATTTGACACTTTTTTCATCAACTAAAAACTAGACACCATGGGAAAACTACTCTAAGACAATGAAAACCAAGAAAGGTTATTGTAGAGGGGCCAACATGATCCCATCAGATCATACAAGAAGTTTCTAAGCATCACGATGTTCGAGTAACCTCATGCTAAAATTTGCAGCCATTTTTCCCTTTGGACCCTTAAGGGATCGATCTGGTTGAACTTAGCTCGAAGCGATTCTGCATGTTTGGGTGCAAAAGAGGACCATTCCTAGAATAAATATGTCTATTAAGACGTGTTGGAACAGTTCGTTTGGTCACACGAGTTGCAGAACGAAAGTTGCACTACCTTGCAACTTTCCACTGCTTCCATTTGACACTTTTTCCATCAACTGAAAACTGGACACCACGGGAAAACCACTCCGAGATAACAAAAACCGAGATAGGTTATTGTAGAGGGGCCCAACATGATCCCATAGGATTAGACGAGAAGTTTCTAAGCATCATGGTGTCCAAGTAACCTAAGGCTAAAGTTTGCAGCCATTTTTCCCTTTGGACTCTTAAGGGATCGATTCGGTTGAACATAGCTCAGAGCGATTCTGCGTGTTTGGGTGCAAAAGAGGACCATTCCTAGCGTAAAAATTCCTATTCAGATGCGTTGGAACAATCCATTTGGTCATACGAGTTGCAAAACAAAAGTTGCACCACTATGCAACTTTCCACTGCTTCCATTTGACACTTTTTTCATCAACTGAAAACTGGACACCATGGGAAAACCACTTCGAGATAATGAAAATCAATAGAGGTTATTGTAGAGGGGCCCAACTTGATCTCATAAGATTAGATGAGAAGTTTCTAAGAATCACGGTGTCTGAGTAACCTCATACTGAAGTTTCAAGCCATTTTTCCCTTTAGACCTTTAAGGGATCGATCGGGTTGAGCATAGCTCAGAGCAATTCTGCGTGTTTGGGTGGAAAAGAGGACCATCTTAGCATAAAAAATGGCTATTCAGATGCGTTGGAATAGTTTGTAAAGTCACATGAGTTGCAAAATGAAAGTTGCACCACCTTGCAACTTTTCACTGCTTCCATTTGACACTTTTTCTATCAACTAAAAACTGGACACCACGGGAAAACCACTCTGAGATAACAAAATTCGAGAGAGGTTATTGTAGAAGCTCCCAACAAAATCCCATAGGATCAGATTAGAAGTTTCTAAGTGTCATGGTGTCTGAGTAATTTCATGCTGAAGTTTGCAGCCATTTTGCCCTTTGGACCCTTAAGGGATCAACCCGGTTGAACAAAGGGTCTATACTCTAAACTTATCCAAACCTTACCAAATCTTGGGGTAGCAATTCTAAGGTGTCAAAACTTCAAAATCCACAATCAGATCTCAGTTATACCACCGTACAATGGGTAAACCACAAAACCCTCTATTGTAGCCTAAACCCTAGGGGTTTATTAAAATGATACTTCCAAAGCTAACCACAACCTAAAAATTACTCAAAAAAGTTTTTGATACCCTACACAAGCTCAAACAATCATAAAATTATGCTTCCCTACACAAAAACACAATTTGACTCTTCAAAACCACCATTTTTCTTAAAGAAAACTCACTTTTACACACATGGGTTTCACACCCATCTCACTTTCAGACCTCCCCAACACTAACACATCATTCCCACACCTTAATAATGTTAGTGCAGACCCATTCCTCAAGTTACAGAGGCTACAGAAAGAGGAATGGGTCAAAAATCCATTTTTATTGACTCAAAACCTTCAAATGTACAAGTTCAGGCTGGTTTTAGTAAATTGATGATATTCTACTCCTTATTTTCCTTGACGAAATAAACCTACTGAATGGTGCTCCTGCACCAATCATACATTGACCTTCTTGTCCCTCCTAAAGTTTGGACCACATCCATTACCTCCACATAAAACTCGGCATCCTTGGTCTTCTTGGTTCCCATGCCTTGATATGGTTATGCAAATGAAAATGCAGCAAAGTAATCATCTCCTTCTCCGCTGGCTGGAAGAATGCATGCTTAATGTTTTGATACATGATATCAACTCTCTCATCTACTCTCATGGTTGAATACAAAAATATAGTATGGTGGGCCTCTAGAGTTCCAGTCATCTTTCTTCCTCTTCCACCAAATGTTGGCCCAATCCACAAGTCTGCCAGCCTAATTGACTTTGTTTTTGAAAGCGGAAGTTTCTCTTGAGTCACTAGTGTTGCTCTGTCTACATTTTTAGACTCTTTCATTGCTATAGATCATCTTTGGGATTTAATCATTTGTACCACATGTGGTTGATGTGCTTTGAATCCTTTCATCTAAAGGAAATTTCCTCAACATAAATACTCTCTCAAGGTTAACAATCATACATTAACCTTCTTGCCCATCTTAAAGTTTGGACCACATCCATTACCTCCACATAAAACTTGACATCCTTGGTCTTCTTGGTTTCCATGCCTTGATATGGTTATGCAAATGAAAATGAAGCGAAGTAGTCACCTCCTTCTCCGCTGGCTGGAAGAATGCATGCTTAATATTTTGATACATGATATCAACTCTCTCTTATGCTCTCATGGTTGAATATCAAAATCTAGTATGGTGGGCCTCCAGAGTTCCAGTCGTCTTTCTTCCTCTTCCACCAAATGCTGGCCTGATCCACACATTTTCTAGCCTAATTGGCTTTTTTTTTTTAAGTTGAAGTTTCTCCTGAGTCACCAATGTAGCTCTCTCTGCCTTTTTAGAATCTTTCATTGCTACAAATTTTCTTTGGGATTTAATCATCTATACCACATGGTTGATGTGCTTTGAATCATCAGTAATAGTCTTCAAAATTGGTTGCTAGTACAAGTTCATTCTGCTTTCATAATACTCTATAACCATGGAGTTTAGCCATTCCTTGATGCCATCAAGTGAAGACTGGGGAATGAGGTCAATGCGGAGTACATCCCGCTTGAAGTCTTTGAAAGCAATAGCCATATCAAATTCTTTTTTCCCAAGTCCTACTCTCTCAAGGTTAACAATCTCAATCTCACTAATAGAGAATACTACTAAGAAAGGTAATTCCACCAACTCTACCAAATAGTTTACCATAAGAATAATAAAAGTAGAGGCTTTGAAAGGAACTCCATGAAAACCAAGCTCTCTAAATGGTACATATCAAAGTCTAGTTCAAAATATTTTAGATGAGGCTACTCCCATAGCTCTCTTACTTGCTTGACAAATCCTTGAAACTTTGTATTGATTTTATTTTTCATGTCCCTCTCTTGTTGTTCTTCCTCAATTTCATCAAGATCATACATTGACCTTCTTGACCCTCCTAAACTTTTGACCACATCCATTACCTCCACATAAAATTGGACATCCTTGGTCTTCTTGGTTCCCATGCCTTGATATGCTTATGCAAATGAAAATGAAGAAAAGTAATCATCTCCTTCTTTGTTGGTTGGAAAAATGCATGCTTAATGTTTTGATACATGATATCAAATCTCTCTTCTACTCTCATGGTTCAATACCAAAATCTATTATGGTGGGTCTCTAGAGTTCCAGTCATCTTTCTTCCTCTTCCACCAAATGCTAGACCGATCCAGATGTCTGCCAGCCTAATTGACTTTGTTTTTGAAAGCTGAATGGTGCAGGAGCACCCACACCTCACCCTCAATTTGTGATTGTTTGATGGAAAATTGGGAGGAAAGTTGGTAAATGTTAGTATGTTGAGGTTTTTTTGTCTTGAATAAGGTCTAATAGACCAATCTTTTATGTACTTTGGGAATTAGTAGGTTAGGGTGGACAAATGTGCAAAAGCACTCTTGAATTAAATAATTGATGATATTGCCATAAAGGAAAATTATGTAAAAATTAGGTGGGAGTGCAGAGAAAGAGTCTAAAATTCATGTTATAAGGGTGTCTAAGTGGTCCTAGGCCTTTAGAATAATAAATTTGCATGATAAAGCTTATTAAGCAAACCCATTGTTAAATACTAGTATTTGTAGGCTTAATAAGGGTTTGGTGGTTCAAAGGTAGTTATGGGAATTGAAGGGAGATGATTCTAATTTGAAATGTATTAAAAAAATCATTCAAACCTGAATGGGGGTTCAATCAATAGTTTTTTTTAAGATTGGTGCTCTTCACAACGCCTAAAACTGTGGAATTTCAACATTTTTTTGAGTTTTTGAGTTTCTTTTCTCTGTGTACGGCCTAGTACAAGCCTCTTATGAATATAAATTCATGAAACATTGTGGTGGTAGGTCTTAACCTAGATTTTAATCTATTTTTATACACCTTTGGTTGTTTTAGTGAAAGGAAAATCCATTTTTCTTTATTCAGCCTGTACAGACCAGCAGGGTCTGAGTTTACTTTAATTTTTGTGATGAAGCCCTTCCTCCTACTGTGGTGAATTGTGACTTGAAGGAAATGTTTACAATGTTTTTTTCTCAAGTTTCCTTAACTCTTTTAATAATGGTAAAGTGTTTATAGGGCTGGTGATGTTGTTTTAGGCTAAGAATGTGAGATTTTGGCTTGAAATGGAGGAACCAAAGTGATGTTTTTAGATCTATTGAGTCTAAAGGCTAGGTGAAGGTTTATTATGTGTGTGCAAACCCTAAAAATATTTTTTTTATGCTTTTGTGAGGTTTAGAAGGCCTTGGAGTTGTGAGATGCTAAAAACCCTAGGTATTTGTTAGGAAATTGAGGGTTTTAAGAAATTATGGCTTAGAGGTTGAGTTCTTTTTTAAAACCTATGGAATTGGGATTTTTGTGACCTATTTGATGATTTCCCAAGAGCTTGTGGGGTTAGAAGAAGTTTAAAGAGTAGTTTGTTTGTAAAACAGGGCTAATTTTGTAGCCTTTTTATAGGGAAGTTTGAAGGATCTCCAAGAAATTGTAAAGAAACCTTGTATGTATGGCTTGGGAATGGTGTTGGGGGTTTGAGTAGATGCTATATTGATGATGAGATGGTCCTTGAGAGGAATTCTCTAAAATTTAAGCCAAATTGTTGAGTTTGAAAGCCTTTTTGTTGGTAGTTGTTCCAAGATGGCCAAATGAAATAACAAAGGTTGTTGATTTACCAAAATTTGATTTGTTTGAGTCTTCTCCACCTTGACTCTACATCACTAAAGTTTCTCGTGAGTCACTAGTGTAGCTCTCTCTGCCTTTTCAGACTCTTTCATTGCTACAAATCGTCTCTGGGATTCAATCATTTGTACCACATGGTTGATGTGCTTTGAATCCTTGCATCTAAAGGAAATTTCATCAACATAAATACTGCTACTCTCTGAAGGTTAACAATCTCAATCTCACTAATAGTACATTTACAACCATATTTAAAGATATTCCTTCAAAAGGCTACAAATTCAAATATTGACTTAAATAGCCTTCAAGAGGCTTTAAATAGCCTTTACAAATGATTCTACATCTTTCCAATCATGCCTAGCTGTTCTTTGTGTAACTAACATGACTTATTACATTATAAATCAATTGTGGATGTGTTATGACCTTATTCAATTGACAAAACTCAAAACACAAAACTAACTTAAAATATTTTCGTGAACCAAATTTGCTCAATAAACTTGGTGCCCCTACACCAAATTTCATTATTTTAGTAAATGTCATTTCAAGTAAATCTCATTACAATGCCTTAGGTACTTTGTTCTCGCAGATATTTTACAATGTCACTCATACATTCAAGATTCTCTTATAATGTCTACATCATAGGTTCCCATTTAGAGGTTAACTTCAAATGAGAAACTTGAGATTCCCTCACAAAGTTTCGCACACTCTTTTATAATGGCTTGAAATAAAAATTGAGATTTGTTAAGATCATCAAAATAAGGATGTTGCATTTCTTTTTTGGCTGAGATTCTCTTCGATGGCTCCAAAATCAGCATTTTCTGCAAGGAGAGACCAATCAATTTTTACTAGTTTAGTTACAAATAGGAAAAATAAAAGAATAAAAAGAAACAACTCATGTCCAAAATGGAAATGAAATGAAAATAGATGGAAGGCACTTATAGATAGGCATGGTAGTCTCTCAACTTAGTCAATCCTACTCATACATCTTCACTGCGAGTTCCAAGATACCTATTGCACACAACACCTCTCATGAATCTAGAATATCTTGAAATTAGAGATGCTCCTATAATGTCTACATCATAGGTGCTCATGATAAGGTTAACTTCAAATGAATAACTTGAAATTCCCTCACCAAGCTTTGCACACACTTTTGTAATGGCTGAAAATCATAATTGAAATTTGTCAAGATCATCAAAATAGGGATGTTGCATTTATTTTATGCCTGAGATTCTCTTGGATGGCTCATAAATCTGCATTTTCTGCAAGGGGACACCATTCAATGTTTACTGGGTTACTTACAGATATGAAAAGTAAAATAAGACATGTTAGCATTGGCATCAAACAAATTAGCGTCGATACAAGCATAAATTAATAAGAACCATTGTGCATATACTTACAAATTAATCCAATGAACCATCCATATCTTCTCTACTCTTTATTGTGTCAAGTATTGCCTCATGGTCAGATTCACAGACCTTCCACAAGGTCTTGTTCAAAGCTCTACCCCATATTTTCTCAAACGAACATTGGATGCCACAACAAGGTTTGAGTAATGAAGAATCTTACGATGCGTGTCAAAGTCCTCAAACAACCAATGTTTAACACTCTTATGTGGGTACCTTCTAAGCCACGTTCTGGTAACAACAACTGAGCATGTAGGGTATTCGATGTTTTCTCCATCTATAACTAGGGCTTCCAATTTCTTTTTGGCCTCAACACAATGACACAAGTAATAGTCTGTTCCCTCTTCGTTTTCTTCATCTACAATAACTTCATAAACATGCCCTAGATTGATATGTGCATAAAATCACTTAAAATTAGTCAACATTATGAATACAGTACAAAGTAAGATAACAATATGGAATTTCAAAAACTAAGCAAGTAGATATATTGCCTGGTTGAACTAGATCTGATACGTGGTCAAAGTTGACCGATGATTCCATCTGTGTTAGTTCCAATGCCGTTAGAGGGTGATATGTGTGAAGTGGGGTAAGATTTGTCAACCCACTCCCCTAACTCACAATCATCCCAGGCTTGCATTATACATGAAGAACAAAAGCATGCCATCTTATGTGTATCTGTTGATGGTGTTTTCTGCACAGCAACAACTTAGACAAAAAATGGTATTCTATCTCTCTTGAAAGATAATCTTCAACAATAAATTACTGAAAATCACCCCAAGGTCTCTCAGGTGTTAGGTCATGACAATGCATAAACAACTCAGATAATATGTGAAAATGCTGGTAATCACAAGGGGCCTTACAAATAAACAATGTTGGAAGTGAATTTTCATCAGATGCACAATATGGTGATGCTTTCAATCCTAAAACTAACCCAGATTCAAAATAAACAACAAAAGAGATAAGGGTTTAGAGAGATTCTATTTATTCTAACTCCTAAGATCAATCACAGTAATGATGAAAGCTGCAAATGGACAGATCCCCAATAAAACCGATCTCTGCTTGATCAAGGACAAACCTGCAACTACACAGAAATGGTGCGATCTTCTAGGGAAATCTAAAGATTTTTAGACTTTGAACATTCATTCACATACCCAACTGCTGGCACAATGTAAACAAGCATTCACAGTTGAACTTACCACAAAAGTGAGGCCCAGACTAACTTTACACAACAATCTACAATCAGCAAATTGCTAAAAGTATGGACCGAAAATTGATCAACATCATTAACATTTCACCATCATTGTAAAAGAGCTGAAATCTAACATCTAACATCTGAGAATCAAGAACAAGAAACCATAAAAACTGTTGAAAAAAAATACAAAGTTTTCCAAATCAACAATCCAATTGCGTTACTTCTCCAGCATTGCATAACAATTTCAAGTCTCTCATCTCCTATAGCTAATTCTGAAAACTACTTGCCAATTTTGGCCTTCTAACTTAGCAAAATTCTGGCCTAGTCAAACTCCTAAAATCTTCCCCTTACAAATGAGGCACAAATGCCATTTATAGAGAACCCCCCAAACATGTCGGCCTAATTAGATTTTACAATAATAATTGTCCCAAAACAGGTCGGCCAGGAGAATTTCAAAATAGGACAAGATTTGCATTAAATGCATGAATATTATCCATGTCAGCCTACAATCTCCAGCAAGATTAGATTCACATGTCTTCTAGAAATTCCTCCAGCTATAGACAGTTTTGGCACAGATTCTTAGGCAGGTCCCACTTTTAATATCTATTTAATCCTGAAAAAAAAAACATCGTTATCAATAGCTCACATGTTAAAAATTCAATCCAAATTAAATTTGAATAAAATTTTGACCTTTTCTAAAAAACTCACATTTTTATAAGGAAACTTTCCATTTTCGAATTTTTTCCATTTTGGGAATTTTATTTTCAAAATCTTTTCAAGAAATTTTTTTTTTAGGAACATTTTAAAAATTCCATTTTGGAAAAAAAAAAATAAATAAATAATTATTTTCAGAAAAATTTCCATTCTAGGAAATTTTGAGATTTGGGCCCTTCCGGGGAAATCAGACTAAGGGGAAAATCCAGAAAAATCTAGGCCAGGCGGATTTCAGACCAGAATCCAGGAAAATCCAGGCAGACAGGAATCTAGGAAAATCCAGGCAGATAAGATTTCGGGAAAATCCAGGCGGACAGGATTCTGAGAAAATCCAGGCGGATAGGAATCTGGAAAAATCTAGGTGGACAGAATTCCAGGAAAATCCAGGCAGACAGGAATCCAGGAAAATCCAGGCAGACATGATTCCGAGAAAATCTAGGCGGACAGGAAAATCCCGGATTGGGGCAAAAGCCCAGATTTTATTCAGAACTTAGTTTTTTCGAGGCACAACTTGGGGGAAGGACTTGGACAAGTAAGATGAACATCTAAGGAAATCCAAAGGCAATGAAATCAATAAAATTAAGGGGCCAAAAGACACCAAAATCCAGAGCAAAAAAGAGGGTCCCCACTTTCAGTGGGGCGTGTGTGCAAAACTGCACAACAGTATCGATACTCCATGAACCCGCATTTGAGCTAAGGAAAGAGTGTAGCTCACTCGATCCTGTTAGTGTACAACAATCCTCATATGGTGCAATGTTAGTATCATCCATCATCCAAAAAAATCTATGAACTAAAGACATACCTTCATTACCTGGACCCATCAAAGCATTACACCACTCAACAATTGAACTTGCATATGTCAACTTTGCACTGTCTTAATACTTTAACTCTTCCTGTGCTAATGCTCTTTTCATGCATGCTCCTATACCATCATGCTCCCCCTTTCCATACCTAACCTCACAAAAGTTACACATGCTGAACACTTGTAGAACATGTGCGCGTTCTTGAATTGTGCTGCACAGTTATCCAACCATATTATATGCCGACTGTATGCTATACCCCTCTGAGCCAAATCACTATAAAACATTTGGAAGCAACCTTGCACAAACTCTAGAGAATGTGTGCAATCATCACTAATATAAAAGTGATACTCCCTCAATACCTTCCTTTGGTCCTTTGTACTATCAGCTGCATGAATGAATGCTATGTGCACAAATATCAAAACCTGTGTGGAGTTGTAATACTGTGACTGCACCTCACACTGTGGCTGTAGAGTGTAGTTCTCTACAAAGTCAACCACTGATACTATGCTACCAACTGGAAAGGTGTCCTTGTATAGCTTGAATTGTGTGTCCATCCATCAGGCTCTATGGGTATTCCTTGCATACTCATACACTAGATTCTCACGAAACATGGACATAAACTGATACACTGGAATCTTCTCAATAACCAAATCACACCTTTTTTCTTGAGACCCATCTTTTGTAGTGTATGCCACTTTTTTATACTTCCCAAAATCTACTAGTTTATGTCCCACCTCATCTGTACTTTCCATATTTTGATATATTGGCATTCGTTGCAAGCCACCGCAACACTTGCATGAACCATCCAAGCATGTTGTCCTGTAGAATATTTGGCCATCCTCTATTTAACATAATTTTTTATTTTATTTTATAGTCAAGGGGTAAACGCTTTTGACTGGAGCTATGAATTGGACACAACCATTCAACAATACCACCCCAATGGGGTTTGAACCTTGGTGGAAAGAACAACAATGCCACCTATAAACCATCACACCATACCAATACCGACATTTGACATAAATTTTTTGATAAGAACTCTCTTGAAGATTTTGGTGGGGCTTCTATGCCACAATCCTGCAAAACATCGTTAGTATGCAAATCTAAACATATAGAACGATAAACATCATAATGGCTAGTGAATTCAATATGTAGTCTACAACAACAAGTAGTGCGTGTGTGATTTATCTTGACATAAAAAGGTTTAAGCATTTCAAAAATTATAAATTTGAGAAATACTAATTTGAGGATAAGAATTTTGAAATTTATGAAAAAATTGGGTTTGAGTTGTATCCAAAAAATGCTTTGGATGTGGCTCACGGTTCCAACTACCGATTCTCCTTCTTACCACATCCCTTTGATTCAGAGATGGCCTTGTATTATTCTTTCAATAATCTTCAATTAGTGTTCTTCAACAACTTTTTATCTTTATGTGGCAGTTCTTCGAGAATGCCCATAATTCATTTGAATCGGTGCCCTCAATTCTTTGCCACCTTTGAACGACTTTTGATAAAGTTTTTCTACTAATTCCCATTTGTTCACTTGTCTTTTTAATGAGAGAGATCTCTTTGTTTGATAGCTTACCAAAGTCGATGTAATGACACATCGGGTGACATTACTATCCTTTGAGCGTGAGGTCTTACCCACACTCTCATAAGCATCCATTAGATTCTTCACAATAGTGTTTTCACTTGATGCATTCGATGTTCTCAACCCAAGAGTCTTCATGATGTTTATGTACTTTAAACCCCGTATCATTTGAACAAATAGTTGACATCTTCCAGTCTCATTTATCCTTTCAAAGAACATTTTCCAAATCTTATCAACTATCTTCTACAAGTGCATTTTGGAATCTTACCTTCCATGTGTTGCAAAATATTCTCATCAATATTAATCAAAAACTTTTTCTTTCTACGCAAAATTCTAGGTGGTGTTCTCTTAGGTACATACATCTCAAGATTAGTAATTTCATCAAAATTTAATTAAGGTGGGCTAGATTGTGTACCTTCGACTGAGGGTGGAATAAAATACATACCTTGAGGTTCACGTGGGGATGATGGCATACCTTGTTTGTCAAATCTGAGTGATGATGTACTCTCAACTTTAGATGTGGTGGATGGTGTCCAACCATACTCACTTGTGGTAGATGGTGTCCCTCCATATTCGCTTGTGCTTAATGGTGTCCCTTCATATTCACTTGCGGTAGAGGGTGTGTCTCCAACTATGGTATTTGCATATTGTTGATGGTGTTTTCTGCACAACAACAACTCAGACAGAAAATGATATTCTATCTCTCTTGAAAGATAATCTTCAACAATAAATTGTTGAAAGTCACCCTAAGGTCTCTCGGGTGTCAGGTCATGACAATGCATAAACAACTCAGATAATATGTGAAAATGCTGGTAATCACAAAGGGCCTTACAAATGAACAATGCTGGAAGTGAATTTTCATCAGATGCAACAATATGGTGATGCTTTCAATCCTAAAACTAACCCAGATTCAAAATAAACAGCAAAAGAGATAAGGGTTTAGAGAGATTCTATTCTCTAACTCTTAAGATTAACAATGCAAATGATAAACACTTGAAATGGACCAATCCCAACGAAACCAATCTCTGCTTGACCAAGATTAATCTGCAATCTTACAGAAACAATGCAATCTTCTAAGGTTTTAAAGATTTTCAGATCATGAACATTCACCCAAGACAACCCAATTACAGTTGAAATGAATAAATCTCCATAATTGAACCAAGCACAATGAATATAAAGGTCCAGGCTAACTTTACAAAGCAACTAACAATCAACTAGCTACAAAAAGTATGGACCAGGGATTGCTACAAACACTTCAAACATTAAATCATGAACATCATTGAATCAGATCTAAATCTAAATCTAATAACCATGAGCAATTTAAAAAAAATAGAATCATAAGAACCATGCAAGATAAGTCAACACAAAAGAGATCACCAGAAAATCACAATGCCTTCAATTGTATTGAATCACCAAACTCCAGCAACAATTCCAATGTTTTGTTACATCACTTGCTCATAAATTGACTAGCTTCTACCTCTACTCTACTGTTAAATTCGCTCTCTATCAAATCTTCTCCTAATCTCTCACCCCCTTACAAATGAGGCACATATGCCATTTATAGAGAATCCCCCAAATATGTCGGCCTAATTAGATTTTACAATAATAATTGGCCTCAAAACAGGTCGGCCTAATGATAAATTCAAAAGAGGACAAGATTTGTATTAAATGCATGAATATTATCCATGTCAGCCCACGATCTCTAGCAAGATCAAATTCACGTGCCCTCCAGAAAGTCCTCCAGCTGTAGACAGTTTTGGCACGGATTCTTAGGCAGCTCCCACTTTTGAAAATTTAAATTGAACATTTCCAGATTTCCCACTTTTGGCACGAATCCATATGCAAGTCCCCCCCTTTTAATATTTGCTTAGTCCTGAAAAACAGATATCATCATTAATAGCCCACATGTCCAAATAAAATCTTAACATTTTCTAAAAAACTTACATTTTTATAAGGAAACTTTCCATTTTTTAGATTTTTTCCATTTTTGGAAATTTTATTTTCAACATCTTTTTCAAGAAATTTTCATTTTTAGGAACATTTTAAAAAAATCCATTTTGGAAAAATATATAAATAAATAAATAATTATTTTGGAAAAATTTCCATTTTGGGAAATTTTGGGATTTCGGCCCTTCCGGGGAAATCAGACCAAGGGGAAAATCTGGAAAAATTTGGGCCAGGCAGACTCCAGACCAAAATCCGGGAAAATCTAGGTGGACAGGAATCTGGAAAAATCCAGGTGGACAGGAATCCGGAAAATTCTAGCCAGACAGGATTATGGGAAATTCCAGCCGGACTGGAAAATCCCGGATTTTGTTCAAAACCTAGTTTTTCCGAAGCACAACTCGGGGGAAGGACTTGGACAAGCAATATAAAAACCTAAGGACCCTCAAAGGCAATGAAAGCAATAAAATTAAGGGGCCAAAACACATCAAAAGCCAATCCGGGAAATTCCAGGCAGACAGGATTATGGGAAATTCCAGCCGGACAGGATTATGGGAAATTCCAACTGGACTGGAAAATCCCGGATTTTGTTCAAAACCTAGTTTTTTCAAAGGGCAACCTGGGGAACTCACTTGGGCAAGAAAGATAAACATCTAAGGAACTCCAAAGGCAACCAAATCAATAAAGTTAAGGGGCCAAAAGACACCAAAAGCCAGAGCAAAAAGAGGGTCCCTACTTTCAGTGGGGCGTGTGTGCAAAACTGCACAACACATATCCCCTAGCATGACTCTTTCGCATTCATGCCCTTTGTGCTGCCAATTTCTTTTCTCTTTTTGACGGTTGAGGTTTCTCTTCAACTGGCTTGTTTTCGTAATCGTTCCCAATTTCTTCTTTTCACGATATTCCCTCATCCATTTTTTCTCTTTATCTCTAAAGGCTTGGAGCTGATCATCTGTTAGTTTTTTCCTTTTAACAGTTCGTTTCTTCGGCATGATGAATAATTTTACCTGTGCAAAAAGTGCTAAGTCAAGTCAAATTAACTAATAGTGAAGGGTTGTATAAGTCTATTAAAGAGGGGGACCAATGGTCACCTCTTTCAAATGTTAGTTTTCGAAGCTGAAGTGGTTTGTTTTAAGAGGGAAACATTATAAAAGGCCATGCTAAACTTGAATGGAGGATGATCTTGGATTGGGCGTCAAACCAAATGAGGAAATGTTGAGTTTTCCTTAACAAAATTGAGCTTTTGGTGACTGAAATTGAGTTTCTGAGTTGGGTAGCATTATTTTATGTTAGATTGAGCATGAGCAAGGTATATTAGGCTTGTTTCAATAGTTTTCAAGTTTTGGAGTGTTTGGCAAGTGCTACTTCCAATAAAACATATGGTTTCTAAGCCTAGGGAGAGGGTTTTATGGTTTGGGTGGTAAATGATTGAATCTCTGCAATCTAATGCTATAATTTGAAGTTTTGATAGATATAAAGTGCTTCCCCAAGGTTTTAGGAGATTTGGACAAGTTTTGAAGGTGGTCCCTTTGTAAAAGTGGGCTAATTTGGGCCCTTATAAGCGTAGAAAACTTAATAATTTGTGTAGTTTGGTACAAAAAAAGCATTGGTGATTGTTGGATATGTTGAAAGGCTCTATAATGGGTAAAATAAAGGTGTCTAAATGGTCCTAGTTCTGTAGAACAAAAAATTTGCATAATGAAGCTTATTAAGCAAACCATTTCTAATACTAGTACTTTTAGGCTTAATGAAGGTTTGGTGGTTCAAGGGTGGTTATGGGCATTGAAGGAAGTTGGGACTCCTGATTTGAAAATGTATAAAAACTGTAAGCCTGAATAAAGGGTTCAATGAATTGCTTTTGAGGATTTGGTGCTCTACTCAATGCCTAAACTGTGGAGTTTCAAGTATTTTTTTTGTGTTTTCAGTTTCTTTTTCCTGTGTACGGCCCAATATAGGCCTCCCATGATTAGAAATTCATAAATCACTATGGTGGCAGGTCTTAACTTGGACTTCAGTATATTTTGAGACTCCTTTGGTTGTTTTGGTGAATGAAAAACTCCATTCTTCATGATCAACCTATACAGACCAGCAGGGTATGAGTTTTACTTTAATTTAAAGATGGAGCCTTTCCTCCTACTGTGGTGCCCTGTGATTCAGAGAAAAGGCCTGTAATATGTTGTTTTCAAGTTTCATGTTTCTTTTAATAGTGGTAAGGCATCTATAGGGATGGTGATGTTATCTTAGGCTGAGAATGTGAGTTTTTGGAATGAAAAGGAGGAACCAAAGTGGTGTTTTTGAGATATAATGAGGCTAAAGGCCTAGTGAAGGTTTATTTTGTTTTTGTAGACCCTGAAAAACTTGTTTGATGCTTTGGTGAGGCTTGGAAGGCCTTGGAGTTGTGAAATATAGAAAACACTAGATATTTATGAGCAAATTGAGGGTTTTTGTATTGGAAACCTATTTGAGCATGCAAGGTCCTAAAACCTGGAAAATATTTTGTTTTGAGACCTAAGTAAAGACTGTTTTTGGATTTGGGGGTCTGCTGAGAAGTGAGAAGGTTGTGTGGGGAATTATACCCGATTGAGTGACTTTGATATGCTACAACCTAAACAATGTGAATTTGTTGAAAGAAGAGGTCATGATGAAATTGTAAATTGAAAACTTGTTTGTAGATTGGAGTTGTGTGTTTGTATGTTGCAGGCCTCTCCCTACTACATTAGGAGTATATTCCAATTTTTTAGAGACATGTATGGAAAATTTGGTAGCATAGATAAGGAAATCAGCTGGTTTGTATAACTGTTTGACAAAATACCTCAATGAAAGCTTTGGAAGCATACACAAAGAAATTCAATTGTTAAATTTAACAAAATGCCTCAAAGAGATGCGGTTTAAAAATGTAATAGGAAAGTGTATAGAATTGTGTAATTTAAAATGTCCATTGACAAACTAAGGTTGTAATATGACAAACAAACAATTTGATCAACATGGAATAATTAAAACAACAAAAATGAAAGCAAGCCATAATAGAATGAAAGAAAATGTACAAAGACTTCACATACCTAAAAAACCAAAGTTTCAAATGGAGGAGTTCTACCTAATTATGTAGCCTTTGCTTCTTCTTTCCTCAAACTCCTCAAAAATTCGACTTTTTCAAAAGCTTTTTCCCCTCCAAACTTCAATTGTATATCAGTTATCACTATAATTCAAACTTGAATTCATATTATATTCCTTTCAATGTGAAAACTCTGCTATTTCATGCAAAGGTGATGGAAATATCATGAAAAAGGTGGTGGAATCTAAAAATCATGCATGCACACTTCACTCAATCACCAAAAAGCTACTTTTTGTCAGAGCACGCGCAAAAATAGGAGAATATACAGAATGTGGGCTGACATCATAGGTATATTGTGTTTTTTTAACCATTTTTAGTGCAATAAAAAAATGCGCTCACGTTATAACGCGAGCGTGTTATTTCTTGCTAAATGGCCATGTCTCTACTTATTCATAAC
>VDFB02169401.1:0-18971 GCA_007258455.2 Sequoia sempervirens
ACCCATGGATCTAATAGCAAACATTTATTTTTGTATCCTCTTGCCAAGCCTGCTGAACACAACAAAGTATGGGTTGATGAACTAGAAATCCCTAATGGAAAGGAGAATTTGGATTCACTGGCCATGGTAGTGATTAAACAACATGATGCAGAGCTAGAGGATGAATTGGAAAATTATATGGAAAATCTTGCCATGGATTTGGGTAGTGAGGAAATGTCAGATGTAGAAGAAATACTGGGACACCTAATCAACATAGATCATGCAGAATTTGATGGCGATAGTTTTATTGGATTACCTTGTTTGTTGATGAAATTAGAACTCCAAAAACTTACCATTTCTTTGCAAATGTTTCCTGGCTTCATAAAACTATACCTCACAACTGTCCAATTAATACCCTAATAAGGCCCATGTACATGGTCACGCCCAATCATCCGGGAGTCAAAACCATTATGTTGCTGCCAGGAAAAACTTTGAACATCAATAGTTGGTTGACTAATATGGAAGAACAAAGATTGTTTGACACCCTGGTGAGTAGATCTAAAGCGTTCACCTGGGACTATAAAGATATGAGAGGAATACACCCTAGTGTGTGTATGCATCATATCTATACTGAGGACGTTTTACCTATTCACCAACCACAATAGAGACTCAATCCTGCCCTCAAACACATTGTTAAAACTGAGATTGAGAAGCTCTTGCAGGTATGATTCATCTACCCAATTTTTGATAGCAAGTGGGTGTCACCCTTGGTTGTAGTTCCAAAAAAGAATGGGAAGTGGAGAGTGTGTGTATACTATAGGGAGCTTAACAAAGAGATACACAAAGACTATTTTCCCCTACCATTCATGGACCAAGTGCTGGATAATTTGGCTGGGAGGAAATATTTTTCATTCTTGGATGGATTTAGTGGATACAACCAGATATAGGTAGCAGTAGAAGACCAAGATAAGATGACCTTTACTGTCCCTTGGGGGACATTTTCATATAGGGTTCTTCCCTTTGGGCTGTGTAATGCTCCTTCCACGTTTCAAAGGGCCATCCTAGCTATATTTGCTGAGTTGGTAAATGAGTGTGTGGAAGTCTATATGGACAAAATCACTATATATATGGTTCAATTTTCGATGAAGCCCTCATGAATTTAGACAAGGTGTTAAAACAATGTGAGGATCATCAATTTTTCCTAAGTCACGAGAAATGTTTGATCATGGTGGAACAAGGAATAGTGCTGGGACATAATATTTCAACGAAAGGAATTAAGGTTGATCCTAAGAAAATTGAAGCCATACAACAAATAAAGATCCCAAAAACATAGATTGATGTTAGGAGTTTCTTAGGGCATGTTGGATACTACTAAAGATTCATAGAAAAAATTAGCAAAATCATAGCCCCTATGTTCTCTCTCCTTTAGAAGAATGTAGACTTCATTTGGACACTTGAGTGTCATTCTTCATTCGAAATTATTAAGGAAAAACTTATCTCTACCCCTGTCCTATGAGGACCTAATTGGAATCTTTTGTTCCATATTTATGGTGACACATTTGATGATTCCATTGGAGTAGTTATAGGCCTAGAAGATGAGAATGGCAGAAAGTATGCTATATACTTCATCAACAAGAACTTGACACCAACATAAAAGAACTATACCATAACAGAGAAAGAATTCTTGGCTATAGTGCATGCAATCAAGAAGTTTCAACATTATGTCATGAGATATAAAGTTATAGTGCATACAGATCACTTGGCCATTAAGTATCTTATGAAAAAACTGGTGGTAAATGCAAGGATAATTAGGTGTTTACTTCTCCTCTAGGAATTCAATGTCACAATTATTGACAAACAAGGGAAATCCAATGTAGTCGCATACTTTCTATCCCAGATTAAACATGATGGCGACTGTGCTCCGGTATAAGATGAGTTACTAGACAAAAATCTATTCGCCATCTCCACTAAAACTCCTTGGTTTTCTGATATTGTGAATTATTTGGCCACTACAGAAGTACAAGCTCACTTTTCATCAAACCATAAGAGACACCTTGCCAGAGAAAGTGCCACTTTTAAATGGATTAATGGAATCCTGTTACGATGTGGACCTGATATGGTTTTATGACGGTGTGTTAGGGTAGATGAGACTTATAGTATTCTGAGAGCCTACCATGATGACCCTTCAAGAGCACATTATTCTGCTAAGAGGACAACTCACAAGATTTTGGGAATAGGATACTATTGGCCCTCAATGCACAAGGACATCAAGAAATACATTTTCCGATATGATGAATGTCAAAGAGTAGGTAGACCAATTGCTTCTAACGAAATGACCCTACAGCCTCATGTAGTCCTTGAACCATTCGAAAAATGGGGATTGGATTTTATCAGGCCAATATATCCTCTTTCATAAGGGAAGGAGTACATTCTGGTCTGTATTGACTACCTAACCAATTGGGTAGAAGTCCAAGCCCTACTTATTGCTAGGGAGGAACAGGTAGCTGATTTCCTCTACAATAGAATTTTCCTCAAATTTAGAGCTCCAAGGATAATTGCCACTGACCAAGGCCCCCAAATTATGTCCAAAATGTTGTTGGCATTCACAAATCACTTCCAAGTAAGTCACAATAAGTCCTCACCCTACCACTTGTAGGAAAACAGACAAGTTGAGGTCACTAATAGGGAGTTGGAAAATATTTTGACAAAAAAAATTTCTTCAAGAAGAATTTAAACTAGGCTAGAAAACTACTAAAAGCTATTTGGGTCTACAACATGAATTTGAAATCAATCACTGGCTATAACCCCTATGAGTTAGTCTTTGGGAAGAAGCCCCTCTTACCTATTGAATTTGAACTCTGAATCCTTAGGGAAACCATGGAATTGGGCATGGATCTTAAATGAGCCCAAATTGAGAGAGTCTTACAGCTTAGTGAATTGGACGAACTTTGTTTGGACACTGCCCATCAAACTGAATTGGACCAACAACAACGTAAGGTTTGGCATGAAAAACATATCAAAGAGAAAGAATTCTATACTAGGGATTGGACATTATTGTTTGATTCTAGATACAAGGATCATCAAGGGAAAGTTAGGACACATTGGCTTGGACCATACAATTTTTTTGAAGTGTTTGCTAATGGTTCGGTCTAGCTGAAACCTATTGATGGTGATACTTGAACTCTCCTAGTTAATGTGCACTAATTACGTCTCTACCATAAACCTATTAATAAGGAAGAGTTCACAAAAATGGTGGAAATGTGAGGAGAAATCCACTGCATTGACTATGTTGTGGCAGGGTCAACATAGTTTTTTCAGCCTAAATAATAAACCAATAATAATAATAATAATAAAAATCATCTTCATTTTAGAATGTTTCTTTGATTTCCTCATTGGTTTATCATTTGAACTTAACTAAAATTTTGTCTCTATTTTGTAGGACTTCAGCTTTTTCCAAGTACAATTCTGACGCACCCTGCTACGGTGCTCTGAAATTTGTTAACATGGTTGTTGCAATGCTTCGAAAATTGTTGTTGCAATGCTCTAGAATTTGCACAACAGACTAGTGTCGCCCATCATTCCAATCCTGCATCCTAACACATCATTCAATGGTGCTTTGGGAAGCCAAGGCCAAATGTAGCTCATTCTTCCTTTCGGCTACATCTTTTGATTGATGCTCGAATTTTGCCTTTTCTTTCTTAGTTTGCATATTTTTTAGTAATGCTTCAAAGTGTCACTATTTCTTCCCTTCGGTACATCATTTTAGGTGATGCTTTCACGGAATTTTGTTATTCTTCCCTCGGCAACATATTTTTAGCGATGCTCGGAATATTGCTAGGGTGCTCCAAGAATTCTATTTGTGCTCTAGAAATTTTTGGTTTCACTTTGTGACTTCACATCTTTTCGGCTTGATGCTTCAAAATTTTTTTGGTTCTTTGCTCTGTTTTGCATCTTTCAGCGATGCTCAGTATTGGTTATTGACCGGTGGCATTTATCAATGATCCTTTGAATCTTCAATCGTTACCAATGTTCGATGACATCTCTCTATGATGTTCCAGAGCTCTCTCTCTCTCTCTCTCTACTTCGGTTGGATTTCTCGGTAATGCTCTGGATTCTTGGTGTAAATTTTGTCTTTCCAGTCTTTTGATTTTTCCTAAATTCTGTGCATGCCCATTCTTTAATGCCACTTCAAGGTCTACTCCCTTATAATTATTTTTCCACATCATACCGAATCTTTCCATAATAAATAATATTAGGACACCTTTTTGTCATAATAACTTTTTCCTGTCACTTCAACCATTCCATCTGTAATATTATTATCTACTGCCACCCTCGCCAACCATTTGACTATCCAATTATGTTAGCATAGGTGAGTGACATTTATCTAATGACAAGACTTAAAAGGTATGTGCGAGAATTCCCATTTATTTAAAGGGTTACTAATCACTACCAATTCGATCAAACCATAAGATAATTGTTCCCAATACAAAGTTTGGTATGCAACTTCACTTCTTTATTGATCAAAAAATTAGATTCACAAAAAAGATGAACACAAAATTTCATGTATTTGCTTCTCAAAATGGGCAACACTTCGTTGCAAAAGATCAAAGATCACCATTACAAAAGAATCCCCTCTTATTTATAGATGGGAGAGGAGAGCAAATCTAGGAAAATCAAAAGAGAAAATCTAGGAAAATCCTACCTAATTAGTTGACTTATTCAAAAATGTTGTCCATGAATATAGGAAAACATCTTTGTTCTTACATGTAATTAAATTTTTGAAATGGCATGTAAAATGCTGAAACTTATTTACATAAAGCATGAAAAATGCAAAAACTAGGAAATCTAATATAAGGCAAAATTTAGCGTTCTTCAACATTTTTCTCCATGAAAACTTCATGATGATGTGCACTTCATCACTGTCTAGAATTGGAGTGTACTTTGGAGATGGTGAGGATTCTTGAGATTGAATCCTTTGATGAGATTTGAGACTTTCCGTTGCCTTCCAAATCTAGAATAACCTGGAAATCCACCATTTTGTTAATTGTTCAAAACTATGAGAAAGCTTCATAGTTAAATTCTTCTTGAACCATTGATGATCACTTCTTCAAAAAAATGAAACATGGGAAGAACTTTCTAGTTATACTTCAAAGCCTTCTTGCTTGGTGATAGGCAAGAACTTGATCAAAACTACTCCAGAATTTGGGCACAAGAGATCATAATGTATGCAAGAGTAGGCTTTAACAATTTTGATGCAAAGGTAGGAAAAACTGAGGTTTAATCATAGGGTATTGCATATTGGATGTAAATCTAAGCAATTTCATGGGTTTGGGAAGCTTGAATGCGATGATGGCAGAGAACAGAGTGGAAGCGAGGAAACTAGCAAATGGATGCGAGGAATGGAGCGAGAAAAATTGAGCGAAACAGAGCTCAACACATTTTTGGAAGTTTCTGGGTGTTAGTAAAATTTTCAGAAATTTGTGCAAGGGCACTAAAAATTAGCGCTCTTACAGTTGGATGAAACTGCATTTTGTGTAAAAGCGCTAAAAAACAACGCTTAAACATGTCATATGTAAAAACGGTGAAAAACAAAGCTCGTACATGAAATATGTAAGAGCGGTGAAAAATAGAGCTTCTGCATGTGACTTGTGGTTTGATATGTAGAAGCACTAAAAAATACCGCTCATACATGTGCCAAAAAATGACTAAGGCATGAAATATGTAAGAGCAATGAAAAAAAGAGCTTTTGCATGTGACTTGTGGTTTGAGATGTAGAAGCACTAAAAAACCTCGTTCCTACATGTGCCATAAAATGACTAAGGCATGAAATATGTAAGAGCGGTGAAACATAGAGCTCCTACATGTGGCTTGTGGTTTGAGATGTAAAAGCACTAAAAAACCCCACTCCTACATGTGCCAGAAAATGAATAAGGCATGAAATATGTAAGAGCAGTGAAAAATAGAGCTCCTACATGAAATATGTAAAAGCGCTAAAAATCAACGCTCCTACATGTGTAGAAAACTTTCTAACTCCCAAAACTAAAATTTCACAACTTGGTTTAAAATGCGAATTTTGAAAAACTAACAAAGGTTAATGGTCAGAATGAATTTTTGAGGATGGGGACCACGCACGAGGACTAATGCAATTTTCCTCATTTTACATGCTTAGAGTATGTGGGCTACAAAATAGACAAGTTTCATAGGGGTTATCCCTCGAATTGAGCACACCGAGTCTAAGGATAACACTTTCCAAAGCTCTAATTCATCATTGACCTTCTATTGCCCATCCTTGGTCATGTTAAAACATCTTGAGCCATTGAAGCCCGTGAAATTATCGACCCTTTGTGCCTAGGTGAGAAATAATTTTATTTTTAAAGTTGAGATATTGACCTTATTTGGCCTTTACATCCTTTGAAATAATATGGTTTAAGTCCTTTGAGGCCTTTTCATTCATCATACTATGTGGTCCCCTTTCTTAATACAACTTATGAGCACATGCCAAATTGTCCCACTTAAGTCCCATCTACCATTTTTGTTCATCGCTCATCACGAATAGCTTTATGAATGCGAATTTACATTAGAGATGTGTGATGAACGTTATTTATTTTGTGTCGTGTATTGTGGATGGGTTATGAATCTTGAGTGTTGTATTAGCAATGTGTGATACATGTGTTCTGTGTGTTATCACTGGCTTCCTTTTTATCGCTAATTTCTTGAGAGTCTTGTGTTGTAAATTGGTGATGCGTGATGACCCTTTGTACTCTTTGCATCACTTTCCATTGCTCATCGCAGATTCATTCCAAGCTTTGAGTTTCAAAATATCGATGAGCGATGGAGTCATTTGTTCAAAATTTATTTTGTTGATTTGAATTGCTCTTATGAGTGATGTCTCTCATTCCTTTGATTTTCACATAGGTGTACATGTCTTAATCTTGTTCCATTTCCTTATCTCCCATTATTGATGTCGTCTATAATTTAAATCATGAATTTGCGATACACGAAGGGAAATGAATGTGATCGAGGGTGGGCCTTAAATTCAATGGTTGAGATCTCATTGCATGGATGCTCACATCTTTGTTAGGACTTGCGAAGGGTGAAATGTACCCATGATGAGTGATGGTTTCCAGATGAAAGACAATGTGGCAACATCCTGAGGACATCATTTAAAGCAGAGAAGAAAGTAGCGAGGTCAAAGGAGAACAATTGATGTGGTTTTAAAGCAAGATGATCAATGACTAGGTTTTAAACATGAATGACTAAGCATTAGTTCACTCGCATGAGCTTTCT
This sequence comes from Sequoia sempervirens, assembly GCA_007258455.2. Classification (NCBI taxonomy): domain Eukaryota; kingdom Viridiplantae; phylum Streptophyta; class Pinopsida; order Cupressales; family Cupressaceae; genus Sequoia; species Sequoia sempervirens. The sequence goes on from VDFB02169401.1 coordinate 7,267, forward strand.
ATCAAACATTAATGGTATTACATTCCATTTCCTAGCTATAAAGAAGGTGGTTGGCTTGTTTCCTACACATTTGGAACTACTTAAGAGTGGAGAAGAAATCCAGAAGTTGAAGAAACAGTGTGGAGAACTCCAACAAGCAATTACAACAACATTAGTATCAGTTGTTCACCTGAGTAAGTAAATTGTTGTATCTCTTCCTATTAAGTATACTAAATTGTGGTAGTTTGAAAAATAGTAGGGAATTCGAGAGATAACTTACAGTTTACTCATTGAGTTTCCTTAGTTGGGGTGATAAAATTAATGTAAGGTTTGGGAGTGTTTTATTCTGTAAATTATGTCTTGGGATTTAAAACTAGGTAGGTCTTTTCAATTAAGAAAACTATAAACCCTAGTCTTACCACACTACAAATATGAGCGAACCAGAGCCTAGTGAGTCAAGCATTAGGCTGAAGAGAAAATCAAAGAAGAAAAGAGTTAAAAGGCTTAAGACCCAAGATGTTTCATCCACGGTTATACCAGAGCCACCTGCATCATCTAACCCTACACCAAATACCCCTGCAACGTCCACAAGGCCAAGAAGTGCAAAGAAAAATTGGGAGAGATTCATGGAAGGTGCCTCTGGAGAAGTAAATGAGGGTGGGTCATGAATTGGAAAGAGACCTACGAGCCAAGTTGCTATGATGAGTAGATTAATTGAAAATACTGGTGAAATTGGAGAATTGGCCCAGCCTCAAAGTGGATGGTAGTTATTCTTGTATGCTTTTAATAGAAGTATTTCTAAGAAGCTGACGTGTTACCTATGGGGGCTTAACCTTGGGAACCTAGTGGTACCTAATGTGTTTGTGGAGGTGGATGCGATGATAGAATTAGGAAAGCATTATGATCCTACATATGGAAAAATCAAGAGTGAGAATGACAATATAGTCCTCGAGGTGACAAGGGATAAGATTGTGGAGATATTTGGGTTGAATCCCAATTACACTATTAACATCAACCATGTGGGCCTCTATGGTGAGTATGAGCAAAACAAAATTTCCTTCAGAAATAGATTGCTGGTACAACATATAAAGAGCAAGGAAAGATTTGTCCCTAAAGATATAAAGCCCTTTGAATGTGAAGAATTTGTTGACTATTTCAAAAACACATATTATTGCTTGAATCAGGTTCTAGCTCATAATTTTGAGGATAGGATAGATCTTGATTTACTGGTGATGGCAACGTATATACAGGGTCACAATCATAACACTGGTTTTGATTATGCTGCTTATGTTGTAGAACAAATGCATCAAGATTTCATCAATCTAAAGAAGGAGGTTCTCCCTCTACATTTCCCACATTATTCTTTGTTAATGCATATGCTTTTATTTGAGGGTGATTAGAACTAAAAAAGAAAGCTAAAATTGAGAGTGAGGGACAATGAGAATAATGTTTTTCCAGTCCAAATTTGGACACATATTTGGGACCAGGTTTGTTCCAATTCCAAATATTTGGTGTTTTCTAATGTAATTAGGTTTGGTATCCTTGAGAGTTTGGGTGTGGCACCTATTCATAGGCTTTCACTAGCAATCATAAACATCATGCGCCCAAAGGAGTTGGCAGGGTCACATAAACAACATAATTGGGCAGATTGATTTCTACACTTAGAGTATACTTTGATCAAGGCTTATGGGACCAAGGTGGCACCACACTACTTGCCCCTGTATGTCTCTAACTGATTGGAATTTATGGAGTTGATGTGGCAAATTGATTTTATGGATCTTGAATTGTTTAGAAAGCCTAGGAAGGGTACTATGGTAAATTCCCAACGTTCTTTTGCTTATTTAAAGTTACCGCCCTTGAAGGGTATGAAAAACTTGGAGTCATGGTGAATAACCTCAAGTTACCTATTGATGAGGTTAGGATTTTTGACTCAAAAGGTTTTGTGCATGCAAAGAGAAGGGAGAAAAAATTATCAGGGATCTATCACCATTTCTTGTACACAAATGATATGTTGAGAAATTTGACTAGTGATGAGGCCATTATATCTAGAAAGAGGGAATGGACATCCAAAATGGAAATTGAAGAGAGCATTATGAAGAGGAATGCTTTCTATGTGAGTCCCTATGATGTAATTGAAAATCCTTTTGAAAGAGATTTTGCAAAGCTAAGGGATTACCAGAATGGTGATTTCAAGGCAAAGGTAAAAGAGGCTGCTAAGAGAGCACAAGCTCTCTTAGAACAACAACCTCATGCTATGGATATTCTAGAGAAGCTTGCAGATGTGAAAGAAGAATATGTCCAAGTAATTGAGGAGGAAAAAATGGTAGACCATGTGCCTGGTGATGAGGATGTGGAAAAGAAATTCCCTCCCCCTAATATTGAAGATACTCTTCATTCAAAGTTCCCCAAGATAGAATTGTCCAATGGCACTATGATGAAAAGACTAATGATTATCCCAAGATCAAGGATTGTAATGAGTTCCTCGTAGATGATGAGTTTGTGCGATCTAAGGAATTAAAGGACTTTATGGTTCAGCAGAGAAGCGAACAAATAAAGGAGAGGCTTGAACAAGCAAGGGCTAATGCTAATCCTTCTCAACAAGAAGAGGTTGAGAGGGTAGAGGAAGAAAAGATTATGGTTGAGATTGCATCTATCACTCTTGCTGAGGCTAGGAAAATTGTCACAAATAGTGGAATGATGTTACCACCAGGATGCATCATTACCTCAACTATTGCACTTGATGAAATAAGAAGAGACCCTCAGGCTCCTATATCTAAGGAGAATTTTAAAAACAAGGTGTTTGGATCTAGACATAGTCCAAAATTGCATACGCTTGCAATTTGGTCCATGGCACCCAATACTAGAAAGCATGAGGTTGCTAGGCCTATTGAAGAGGTCTTGGGTTCCTTGGTGGTGAAGAGAGCCATGAATATAACTCCTGTCCAAGGGACTAAGTTAACCACTCATGCTACAATGCTCGGTGTAGACACATCACAAATTTCTTAGAAGTATGATTCCTTGGTGAAGGAGTACAATAAGGCCTTGGATGAAATAAACAAGATGAGAGCCATTGTTCAGGCTAGCTAGTCAGTGAGGACATTGTCTTTTCCATACTCCTCTTCTTCAGACTTTTCCAGACAAGATAGGGAGACCTTGGCCTTAAGGATTTCTGATTTAAAAAATCAATTAAAGACAGAGAAGGAAAATGTCAAGAAGGCCAAGTTTGAAACTATTATAGTAGTGAATGACATTTTTGAGCATGTGCTGAAACATAGGGTCACAAAGCTGATAAAAAAAGTTGATGATGTGTGGGACGCTTATAGGAACATCCATTAAGCAAACATAAAGTATTTGCAGGTTCAAGAAGCCTTCAAGAATGAATAGAGAAAATAGAGTACTAGAGTAAGTGCTTTAAGATAAATGATGCCTAAGATGCAAGAGGATCCTAAAGCACCTAAAAATGTCCCTAAAATATTACAAGCTATTGAATTGGTAAATGAGATAACAATTTTTGATGAAAAGATGGGAATGCAACTCCACAACAAACTGAAAGTATTCTAGAAATGGAGGAGTTGGATATGCCTGCGATATTAAATTACAAAGGTGAGTTGAAGGAGTTTGATAAATGGAGGAATGATTTGGGATATCTTCTCACACAAGATAAGATGATATTGAAGGTATTTGATTATACCTCACTGAATCGCAATATTGATGTTATGGTGGGGATTGAAATGAAAATGAAAATTTTTATCACAGAGGCCAGAGAATTAATTGATGCTAGATACACTTAGCATAGTGTAAAAGTGCAAAAACTATTAGATGAAAAATGAACCACTGAGAAGGAATACAACACTTGGTTTGAAAATTTTACTGAGTAAGCTTATATGTGTGAAGGTGATGATGAATATGGTGAATAATGGATAGAAGAGAAATAATGCATAGATTGGAAATAGTGCAAATTCAGATTTTGTTAAAGTATTGCAAAAGATATAAAGACTATTGTAGAGTGACTGAAGAAGAGATGACATTTTCTCAGTGACTCAAAAGGAGGATGAGCCATTAGAAGATTATATTGAAAGGTTTCAGTTTTCCTTGAAGAACCCCCAACATAAATTGTCAAAGGAATCCCTTAAGTTGGTATTTTTAAGGGGGATTAATGAAGACAATATGGATGCCCTCAACCTTATTGGGGGAGGGGATATTTCCAAGGGACCATTTAAAGAAATTTTTAAAGTATGTAGGAATTATTCCAGGACTCTTTCCAGAAAATCACGAGGGGAGAGGTCATCCATCACAAGTAAGTCCTCTAATGGCTCGGTGTCTAAAGTAGAAATCAGTAATTTATTGACCAACATGAAACATGATATAACTAGTCATCTAGAAACATAGTTTGACACCCTCGATATAAAAAAGAACCAGGAGAAAGTAGAATCCATGCTCACTGAGTACTATCCTAGCTGTAGGTAGAGGAAAGCCAATTTCAAGTGCAAAAGAGTGGCTATTATCCAACAAGAAAGGGTTGAAAAACTATATTTCCAGGCAATGGAAGGTGATGATGGACAAATATTCTACATAGCACAAAGGAGGCCTTGGAAGCAAAGACAAGGTATGCCACCAAACCCCCTTTCTTTTAATTTATCTTTCCCTTTTGGCAATCAAAACTTTCCTGTTTGGAATACCCAGCCTTGGCAAGCAAATCAAAACTAGTGGCAAAATATCAACCATGGCCATAAGCCTAGTCAAATTGGAACCAACAACTAAATCCATTTTTGCAGCAAAACTTTTAGGTTTCCAACTACAATCCACAATGGCCAACCCAATAGACTCAATGGCAACCTCAGTGGTAGAAAGGCCAACAATGGAAACAAAATATGAATTACCAACAACCTATGCTACCTCCTCCTCCACCTTAGCAACAAGCTCTAATGCCTCCATCAAATCCTCAGTATCAGCCACCTAAACCATCTCAAATACTTGCCCTACTTGCACCTAACCCTAACACTAAGCTTGTTCAAGAAGCTTATACTAGCGAAGCTACCCAATATCCCCCATACGGGGTAGAGGTGAGTGACCTTCATCTTAGATCAGGGAAGCAACTTGTAGGACCTTCATCTCCTAAAATTACTAAAGTAGAAGATGAAGAACCTGCGAAGGAAGCCTTAGATAACCCACCTTTGGAATACCAATCTAACCAAGGGATCCAACCCACATCACATCCAAAGCCTCCATTCCCTAAACAATTGTCTATCCAACAACAACATACAGAGGCTGAAATAGACCTTTTAGGCCAGTTGAAGGATGTCAACATTAAAATCCCTTTAATCCAAGCTATCAAAAATATTCCCATTTATATTAAGACTGTTAGGGATCTTTGCCTTAAGAAACTAGGAAGGAAGAGAAAGGACCCACATATAGTTCATGTTTTGGGTAATCTTGTAGACATCATGTTGGGAAATATTATAGTCCCTAAGTATACTAACCCTAGTAGTCCAGTTGTGGACGTCAAGATCAATGGGACTCTTATTAAGAGTACTTTGATAGACCTAGGCTCTAAAATTAATGTGATGAGAAAAGATACCATGCAACTACTATAGTTATCCAATCTTAGGCCTAATTAGATGGTTTTGGAATTAGTTGATAGGTCTACAGTTAAGCCTGAAGGAGTTATTGAAGACTTGGTCATTGCATTAGATTCTTGGGATTACCCTGCCAACTTTATAGTTATTTAGCCCAAAGTTAATCTTGTTAGTTATCCATTGATCTTAGGATGAACTTGGTTAGCCATAGCTGATGCCTTCATAGGCTATAGATCAGGAAAAATGATCATATCCAATAAAGCTATAACCAAGAATCTAGTACTTTATCCACCAGCAAATCCACATCAAGACCTTGAGCATACCATTTGGCCAAACTTAGATGATGAAGATAACTATTCATTACAAAACTTAATGGCCATAGAGCGTAGTCCTCTATTGGATATTCAAGATGAGGATGAACTGATAACTGATATTATACAAAATGACTATGGGAGGCACCCATAGTAGAAGGGTTGCTTATCCTGTTTACAAGATCCTTTGGAAAGCATAATACCTACTAGTTCCTCACAAGAAGTATCCTAGATAATTCATACTTTGTTACCCCAACAATACTTTCCAATCATACCGAGCCTTGATCCATCCTCTATACAAGACATGCCTATGCACAATTAGAGGTCAAGCCTGGAAAGATGGTGAATGTTAATAATGCATTAACTAATGAACAACATAAATCCTTGTGTACTATGCTACAGGAACATGCTACAAAACATTCATTGACCAAGTTTTAGATTCTTTGGTAGGGAAGAAATATTTATCCTTTCTTGATGGTTTCAGTGGTTACAACCAAATCAAGATTGCTTCGGAAGATCAGGAAAAAACCACATTTACCTGTCCCTGGGGTACCTATGCATACTCTGTTTTACCTTTTGGGTTGTGCAATGCTCCAACCACATTTCAAAGGGCAATACTTAGTATATTTTTTGATATTGCACATGATACGATGGAGATTTATATGGACGATTTCACTACATATGGTGAAACATTTGATCAGGCTTTGCAAAATCTAGAAATAGTCTTGAAAGATGCACTAAAATTAATTTATCATTAAGCAATGAGAAATGTTTTATGATGATGATAGATGTCATTGTCTTGGGACATTTCATTTCTAGTGCAGGGATACAAGTTGACCCTAAGAAGATTGAGATCATAACTACACTTTCTATTCCTCTGAAACAAAAAGATGTGAGAATATTTCTGGGGCATGATGAACCTGAAAGAGAGAATTCCCCTGTTTCACCATTTGTTTCACCTACTCATAGCCAAAGTGAGATTGAAAAATATGATATGCTAGCTATGGAAATAGAGCAACCCTCATCCTCCAAAAACCCTAGAGTAAGAAGTATTGCATCAATGTCTTTGTTACCTATAGATTTTTCCCTTGAGTATCTTTTTGGAATGTTATCTTCATGTTTTTCCTAAGTCATAAACTAAACTTAGCCTTCGGTGGTCTTTTGTCATTCATTTCGAACTCAGGCGGTGTTTTGTGAAGTTTTTGGAACCTCTTAATTTACCACCAACCGTACTTTTCCTTCATCTGGTGGGTTTTCCTTGTCGTATCCAAACTCTCTTTTATTTCTCAAAGTGTAATGCATGAAAAAGGTTAAGTTGTGAGTCAAAGTTGGAGGCTTCATTTGCAAGTTATGCCTCAGGTAACATTTTCTGAGTCATTTCGAACCTAGGCGGGATTTTCCTAAGTTCTGTGAACCATCCGTTTTGCCGCCTATGAAGAATTATGCCAATTAAACCAAATTATTGCTAGTATAGTTACTTGATTATGATATTATATTAAAGAAAATCATTCTTTTCCAAGAATGACATAAATAGAAAACTAGCAATGTGAAGCATATATAACACCAAAAATATATATTTTATTTATATATATAAAATCATTTTTACATTATGTTGGAAAGGATATGATCACTTGTTTCAAGTACTAAAACTAGATTGGTAGATGCAAAAGAAGTAGATAGAAAATGTTTCAAGTGAATAGAGTTAACATTATTACATAGATGCCCTTGGTAACAACCTGTAGGCATTCAATTTGAGCATGTGAAAGTGGGTTCTCATGCGACTGGAGGAACTGCATGAAAAACCCCAGATCATTTCTCACCACCCTAGTTCATAGTAAGGACACAACCTCTTCCAACATCTTGTCCCAAATGGCTAATGAAATGTAGATGGCATCAACTACTAGCCTAGTCTGTAGATAGTAGTTGATTCCATTTATTGCCACCCTAACGCGGTGATGGAACTCAGGCTTCACCAAATGCTCTATTGCTCTCATGCCCCAGTCTCGACATCCAAAAGTACTGACAATAGTGTAAATAAACTGCTCCAGCATGGTAGTGTTATGAACATGATCTTGGCTCAAAAAGGCCTTGCCTAGGATGCTTTAGAGCACCTCTTCTTCAAAGTCACTCTGCCCCAGGAACACCTCTTTTAGTTGATTAGAAATATGCCTGAATAGAGGATTGCACTCAATCTCCTCCAGAACAATATAGTCATTCGTAGAACACCCATCACTTTGGGAGCTTGCCATATTGGATGCAATTGATGTTGGGAAAGAGATGACATTACTTGAATTTATAGAATTTTGGCTAGACATTGCTGTATTCAGTTCAAGATTGATGAGGTGTGAATTTAATTCACATTTATGACCAACTTGTGTTGATTAAGTTGTAATTCTCCATTGGACAGATCGCACGTGGTACCACTTGGTTTCCTTAAGTGTTGCATTAAATATTGATGTAATGATTGGTCCTTTGGTGACTGCTACTCAAGTGACAATTGGTTTCCTCTGTCTATATCCATTCTTGGAAAAATTTCCAATTTCCTTATCAACTTCCTAATAAATGTCTGGAATACAAGAAGTCACTAATCTAGTAACATCTTTAGTGTTCGTCCAAATGGCTTTAGCCACATTTTAAATTAGAAGGAGAGCATAGATGAGGGGAATTTTTTTTGGGAAAAATCTCCCAAATACATCTAGGAGTGTTTTCGAGGAGGAATGTTATTAATGATAGTCTACAATAGCTTATAATCTGTGTGTTATAAAATTGAAATATTTGAAGTATGACAATCTGTGTGTTATGCATACGGTAATTATGTTTTCTTTGAAGAATGGGATATCTATCTCTCATTTATTGCAATCTGATCTTTTCACATTAATCTAATTTGATAGTCATTATTTTCAATCTTTGAATTGATTATAGCTAGCTATGTTTCTACCTCTGCGCTAATTTCATATTTATGACTTACTGTTTGTCACCTTTTCTGCTTTCTAGTTAAAAGCACATGTGCTTTATTAGGATAGATTTATTCCTTGAAAATATTGTGAGGGAGTTGTACCTCGATAAAATTAAGAGAAAAGCCACAAATGCAATTGTGTGCTTTTTAGAGCTGTTAGAAAATTCATATAGGTGCTAATCCGGGTCTAGAGTCACTGCTTAATTCAATTATTAAGTCCTATTTCATTCGCTAATAGTCCTCAAAAGGAAAAAGGAAGAAGAGAGGACCTATTAGACAGGAGAATGTTGTGGAGAAGGATGAAGGTAGGAAAAATAAAAATAAAAAGGAAAGGACAGTAGAGTTATTTAGGAAACTACTACTCCTTTCCGCTCAGGAAGGATAAGAAAACAAAAAGTTGAGAAGGACCTAGAGGAACCATTTCTAGAAGGAAAGGTTGAGGAACATCAGCATTGAATTCTAATGATGATTTCCATAGGAAAAAATAAGGAAAGAGATGAACCTAATAATGCTCAAACTAAAAATGTTGATGCACCTAATAGGAGGAAAAGATATGTATCATCATCTTCCTCTGATTCTGAGGATCCTTTTATTGCTAAAATGACCAAAAAGATAGTTCCCAGTGACTGTCTTAGGGAAATTTTTGATGCCATAGGTAATGATAGCGATGATCCGAATTTTGAAGAAAAAAAGGAGTTGTTAGAGGACATAAACATCAGAAAGGAACTTCAAGAAGCCCTTAACAAGATAAAACAATTGGAGGAAAAAGTACAAGGGTATGAACAAAAAGACAAGGAAAAGGAAATGAGGATCAAAGAGCTGGAAGAAAAAGTACAGACCTATGGCAATGGAAATAAATTGGATCTATTAGCACAGATGGATGAAGGTAAGATGGGGATTGAAACTGATTTGAATTTACATCCCCTATTGCAAAAACACTGGCTTACCATACTACTTTGTCTTTGGGATTTGAATTGATAAAAATAACTACTCAATTCAAGCAAGAAAAAGAAAATTGGGAAAAAGAAAATAAAATATTGAATGAAACTAAGAATTTGGAATTAAAAAGACTAGAGGATAAATTGGTAGAGGTAGTTGATAGAGCTATCTAGATAATTTAATGTAGACCTCTGTCTAGAGTTTATGCACTATTTTTAAAGGAGAAATTTCTTAGTTTTCAATTCAATAAGTTTGTAATGACCGGTCTTTTGCTTTAGATAGGAGACATAGTTTTCTCACTTTCTTCAGAAACATCTCTTTGGAGGAGCAAGACCAGTTATGTGAATATTATTTTCATAACTATGTGATGGAAGAAGACACTGATTGGAATCCTTTGCTTTATGTTGGGGATTTGCAAGTGAGAGCTCTAGTGTCTTACTTTAGAAATGAGCAGCTTCATGGGGAGTTAATGGAGAAGTATAAGGAAAAGGGGAAGACAATGGCACTGCAAATTAGGAAGGAAGCAATAAATCCTGACATAGTTGTTTCTCAATGGTTGAGACTCCTTTCTCATAAGGGGCAAGGGAAAATAATTACATACTTACAACTTAGAGATTATAGAAGGATTCAACAATTGGCATTAACCACTCATCAAAACTGCCTAATATATGTAAGGAATAGATGGGACAATATGACTCCAGAGTTAAAGAGGAGGGAGCCTCACTCCTACAATTTTATGAGCATGTTTGATAGGATACATAAGTACATTGAGCTCTCAAGAGTAAGGGGAGTAGAGTGGCTTCCATTGACCTACCACCTTCCTATCTTACTTCACCCAATTCCACATTGGATTGGATGGATTACAAATGAAGATAAGGATGCAAAATTGAGCAACATGAATAGGCTTGCATGCTACAAAGGTTTCTACCTCAAATAGGGGTAGGAAGTCAATATAGTCATGGATCTCAGGAAGATTGCTTTGTTTTATAATCTTCTTCCCTGGGTTCTAGTTTGATATTTTTGCTTGAGGAAAAGAAAAATGACAAGTTGGGGGGAATGATGAGTCTGGTTATTAACATATTTTTATTGCTTTTTATATACTTTTAAGACACTCTACTTAAGTTTTTGAAGTATCTCTTAGAAAATATCTCCACAGTATGTTAGCCTATTATGCATATCTTGCCACCTTGAACCCATTTTGTGAAAATGAAATATGGTGAATTATTTGTATAATTGCATGGATTAAATATGAATATATATGTATGTGAATGGATGCTATGATTTGATTATGGTACTTAGCTATATATGTGTGTTGGATGGGCTAAAATATTTTCTAACTTAACACACGGTGGTAAGAAGGAGTACTTATAGCAAGTACCAAGTTATAGAGCAGGGGATTAATGAGTTTGAGCTAATCAAGTGAAGGGAACTATGGAGTTGAACGTGGTCATTATAGAAGAATAAATGCTGGAAGATGTCTGTTTTTAAATATTGGACAATTATCCATGTGTTTCACATGCAAGTTGTCTTTATCTGAATATGTCTCTTTTTCCAGTTAGTTAGAAGAATAAGTCAAATCATTATTTCACCTCCTCGTATCTAGGAGTGAGATTTATGATTGTTGTTAGTTAGTTGGCAGTTCGAATAAGACTCTCCCAATTTTGTATAAAGTTGGGTGATGAGCTCATAGATTAGTTAGTTTCAATTTTGTTACAAACTTTCAATAGTTAGTAGTTTTTTAGTTGATCAAGGATATGTTGTTACAATGAAGTTATGGAATAAAATCTGAAGAAAGATTCTATCTAATATCTGGTGTTGTATAATGAATAGAATTGCATGACTTATCCAGATGTATGAAAATCTGAATTAGATATGGTTTTTAGTTAAGTGAAGTAGTCTTTTGAGCTGGCCACTCAGGTAATTTTCATCACTTAATTTACATTT
>VDFB02169403.1:0-41637 GCA_007258455.2 Sequoia sempervirens
ATTTAATTGGCATGGTGTAAAAAAAGATTTTAAATTAAGGATGTCTTTTTATCCTCACAGTAGATCATCTTTAGCCTTACTATTTAAGTTGGAAAGGGTTAAATTATGGTGATAATTAGGAATGTAAGGGTTAAGAGTTCAAATTTGTTAGGTGGGAAACACATTAAAGTTGAAATTAATAAAACCACACGAGGAAAAATGGTAAAATACAAGCAAACAATAAAAATAAAATGATAGAAGTAAAGAGTTAAGATTAAGTTAGGATGGAATTTATAAGTTTAGGAGGGAGATACATATTTTCAAAAGAGTTATTTAATCAAAGAAGATGATTTTTTTTGTACCAGGGTGTATTAGATTTGTAATAAAGGGTGATATAGATTAACTATAGGAGGTGGAGAAGTTATACAACTTAAATGACATAAATTGTTTGTGTGGAGACAATTAACATTGAGAAGGTCTAAATGATACTATACTTGCTAATATGAGGGTGAGGGGATATTCATAAGAGTTAGGGTGATACATGATGTACCAAAGCTAGGATTATTGTTCAAAAAGGAGCCTCATATTATGCCATATTTACCATTGTATGACAAGTGCATGTGGGATAAGTCTCATTCCTCCCTTGAGGAAGATCATGTCTTAGAAAATTGAGTTATAGTGGAAGGTAATATTACCTTATGTTATGTAATTTACTCTTATATTTTCCTTGTAATGGAAATTCAATGTAGATTGTACCATCCATATTGTAACTACTTGAATTTTACTCAAATAACATTGGTTTTACAGTATTAGTCTAGTAGAATATGCATTATAATGTGTATATTACTTATAGAACCATAAATTATTTAGAAATAAGGAAAAGAAACCACATGAAAATATTGTAATAAGCCCAATGTTTTACCTATTGATTTCCCCTAAGTTTTCACCCACATGTGAACAATTTAAGTTTACCAACACATAGCAATAATTATATTTTTCCTTATTTTTCCATTTCAATAATAAAATGTATATTTAGGGCCCTTCCCCTACTTAACTAATAAAAAACAAGATGTATATTCAAAATAATCCCATTTCAAATTTTCATTGCATTTATAAAGAAGCATTACATAATCCCAAATAATTATTTCATATACATAATCCCATGTAATGATAACATTTTTCAAGTATAATTTCTATAAAGATAGTGATACATGATTACAGACATAGCTTCCAAGTGTTTCGAGTAAAAATGGTCCAAATTTCCCTTCTTGTGCATATATCCTCAAATTTTGGGTGCCAATTGTATGTGGGATAGTATCACCCAAGTGCTTTTCCGCCAACCATGGACTTACTGCAATCCCCTGCACATATACCTAACTAGTAAGATGGCCCTCCCTTTGACAAAACAATTGGTATGGTAACCTTCATAATAATAGCATTCTTGAGCATGGTGTTGTGTCCTACATAACTAGAGCTGCCATACAATGGCTAGAACCTACATGCATGTCATTCCTAGCCTAGTTATGCAAACTTGGCTCATAGTCAACCGACAAGTGTAATCAATGACTCACTACTTTTTCTAAAGATTTGATTGTAACATATCAAACTCACTTCCTAAGAAATGGAGTCTCACTTCTATGAAGTGGTAGTTGTATGTTCACCCAACACTTAGCTCAATTTGAAAAATGACCACACATACTCTTTCCAAACTATACATAACATATTCCAACCCAAAAGGTGATGTACATTTAAGTGATCTAACTGACCAACTAGGTTACTCCCATCCATGGATTTATCCCAATCCCAGGAACAACCACATTACCCACACAAATTCTCATAACATCAAAAACTGACAATTTCAATATAACACTTCAATGCAATATCATTTCCCATACCTCATGATCCATTCCAAAAGTATAATCTCAACATTAAATGACTTTGTTAAAAAGTATAATCTCAACAATCAAGTGTTCAAACTAATCATTTAGGTTAATCCCAACCTATGGCTTGAATCAAAAGTAATGTAAAAATTGAGTGATCATAAACAATCATAAAACCTCTCTTCCAATATGAATCAAATATTCACTTGCTTATAATGTTCACTAAACTTCATATCTAATCTGGAAGACATTATTAGCTTGAGAGGAGTTTGTGCTTTTGCACCTATATGTCCTCTTCATATTACGACTTTGGGTTGCCGCAATGTAATTCATTTTCTAGAACTCCATGAATAGGAATAGACTCTTAGTCAGGTATAAGACAATAACATAATTAGAAAATACGTTTTTCAACCCTATTATTGAATATCAATATAATAATCAAGTATACACCACAAACCTAGGGAAAATACTCTCTTCCTATTTTAAAGGAAATGGGAGTAACCATTAAAGGATAAACTACCAAAATGGTTTGCACAACATCATATCTTATCAATGAAGACATAATTCATCTAACTTGCTATCATTCCCATGCATTACTAACATCATATTTCATACAAGAAAATAAACAACATGCAATTTGTTGGTATTTTTCCAGCAGAACCTTGAGATTCTCGAAAGAGTAGCCAACTCCTATAATGAAGAAACTGCAAGGCTAGTGGCCAACACAATGAGCAAAGGATTTTGAGGTCCTTACTCCTTCACTTTAGGCTCTATGGGACCTAGGAGGGTGTTACCTATTGTGTTCATGTATGAGGTATATCTAATTGATAACACATTTATACATAGATTGACTCTTATTTATTGCAAATAAACACACCTCACTGAATATTTGGCAGACCTTTGAGTGAATGAATATCTATTTGCTAAGAATCAGGGCTATTCCAAACCCGTATACCATATTTGAAAAAAATATTTTTAAATGAATGTTGTTCTTATTTTAAATCCACAGCTAGGTATGCTAACAACTAACTTTCATGCAATATTTCCCTAACAAACAAACTAGTGTTTCATCAATTGGGACAACAGAGTCAAATATGTAAGAACTAGTAATATATATATATAAGCTATTTAATTCAGAAATGGGTGGAATATTTTCATAATTCCTTGCACTCATGAAAACTCAAAATGCCTAAAACAATAACTTCTTACAAATCCTATGCAATTTTCTTACAAAATCTATAACCCTCTTCAAGCATTTTAATCAACTGTTTGAGTTAAAGCTAAAACAAAATTATACATTCAATGGAACAATTGAAGATACATGAGAACATCATTAATATTTTCATTCATAACTTGTAAGAAAGATACATAGGAGAGTATTTTTTTTGGACTAATATTTGTTTCAATATCAATAGATTCTATAAAACTAATTAAGACTATTACATACATGAATCATACCCAAGGCAATCTATTGTTCTATTCATCCATATTCTTTACAAAGTGCCTTTCCCGAACTTAGCTTTCACCTAAACCCTATTTAGATTTAAAAATCTGAGCCCTTGTAATGAGACCTAGAATCCCTTTTATAGAATAAGGGAGCAACAAGCATCAGGCCCAATAACATTTATATTTCATTTAATTTGAAGATCATTTGCACCATAATTTGAGACACTCCTTAGTTAGTTACATGTAATCATTGAGGAAAATGGAATAGTAAAACACCAAACTCCACATTCCTTGAATGAAGACACACCAGCTCCCCAAAAGGAAAAGTTTGTTGCAACAACATCGAACCCTTGTTCTTGTTGAACAAAGAAGATTCTCCATTCACATCCTGAGCAAAAACGTGTATACCACCTAGAAAGAGCATACATGCCGCCAAAGTTAGGAAGTCTGGCACTTCTCCAACACACCAACTTGAAAAATTTCCACATTAGTTCTAGAAACAAGAAATCACATGAATGCTGAATAGGAAAATCCTGACAAAGGGGATATGGTGTCATCAAAAACAAAAATGGGGCAGTCACCACTTTGAGTCATCAACCTTAGAGGATACTTTCCCACAACTTGTTCATGGTGGAACTGGAGGAACCGTCACCACCTCCTCATTAGAGTCTCAGAAGGTACCAGGGAAAGTGGATAATAATCACCTTTCAGATCAATATCACCTCTACTACCTGAAGGGCTATCATAAACCTCAATGAGCAAATTATTTTTCCTAAGATAGGCCTTATGGTACTTTCACTTTTTTTTTCCTTCTTTTCATACTCAACCAACTTTTTCCCTTTGAACTTGGCCAACTCTTCTGAAATAGTTTGACTCCTCAGGAGGTAATTACTCCTGACACCATACTTCTTGAATTTCTTACATCCCTTTCTACTCTTTGGTGTATCAGGAGCTCCCTATGTCTTAATTTCATCCTCAAGAGCATTATCCTCTGACTCAAGCAAAATTAATCTCCTAGACCTTCAGACCAACCTAATAGACTCTCATGACTTACTCATCCTCTCAGTGATCAAAGCAATAAGAACTAGAAAATCCTCACCAATTCTACTCTTGGACTCAAACTCAATTGTCAGTGTTTGAATGAAAATTTTGAATGAAAAATGTGGTCATCGATCCTTATTATATTGAGCCATGCAAGCGTGTGAACCATTAATACTTGAAGAAATCTTATGCGCACGAGCTGACAATAGTCTGCTTTGATCTTTTTTAATCTCAACCATTGATCATGTTTTAAAAAATAAATCAACGGATAGATTACCAGTGCAACTAATTATGACTAAGTTTTAATTGTGCTTTTAATGCCTTTTCTTTGATCATAAAATCCTCAAGTAGATATACATCCACTATGTACACATATTTTCAACCTCATACTTAGCATTAATTAAAACTTGTTGTGCTATAATTACTTTCTTACCCATGGGAATTAATTCACTTATATTTCTTCGTAGCAAAACAACAGAGAATGATCTTAATTTGATCTCAAAATATCAGTTCGTACATTGCCTTGCTTTATTTTCACCCTCCCATACGTACCAGTTAACTGTTAGAATTGACGACCGAAATCCCAAACATGTGCCTCAAAGAATAATATTAGAAATAGCTCCATTAGGAAATAGTACCCTCTTGGCCAAATTTAGCAACCTTCCAACTCTACGAGAGTCCATCGGAACCTTTTAGAATGTCCATGTGGCACTTGCCCACTGCAAAATGTAGGACACAGGTGGGGCCCTCATAGGATGGCGGGGAGCGGTCAGGATTGACCACATCACCAGCCATTGACCGTTGATCTCCTTGCTTACAAAGCAATAGCCTTCTTTAGAGCCTGGTGGGTCCCACAAAAGTGACAATTGTCGCTCAACTCGCTAGCCCGTGTGATTATCTTTCCTTAATGCACAATACAAATGAGCGCATGGGGAACGATCTTGATGAGAACATGTGTTACAAGGTCCATCGTTGATCTTTTTTAAAACCATGTCCGTTGCCCTTTTGGAGACATTGGTCCCACCACCAAGCATGATACATGGCCACCGCCCACTAGCCTGCGTGTTAAAAATAATATGAAATAAACCAACACGGGCACGCAGGGAGGGAGTGGTCAAGATATGGCCACGTCTCAAACTTGTAGCCGTTGATCTTTTTTGAATGGTATCAACTATCTTTACCAAGGGAATGGCCCCACCAACACACCAGACACATGGCTGAATCTCGCCACCCGTGTGAATAAAATAAGAAGAAATAACTCAACACGGGCGCATGGGGAATGGTGGTGATTAACTCCTTACGATCAAATGACCAACATGAAATCCTAATTCTGCACATGTCGCAAAAGTTGATCCTAAAAGGGGGCCATCTCTAGGAAAACAAAAACTTGACCCATAAGAACAAAGGATAGGGATTTAAGTCATCAAAATTAAGCCTCGACCATAGGAAAATTTGACACTAAAATGGACTAAGGTGTCTGACAAACCTAAACTTAGGGGGCCGATAAATACAACGACTTTGATGGCATAAGAGGATACTTAAACAACCAGATATTGAGAATATTAGGTCAATGCAACAATATAACGGCCAAGGTTTTCTAAACTCCCAATCTAATTTTTGAAAAGTTTTAACAATATAAAACCCCAAAACATTGATAAAGAACACAACCCTAAGCTATAAATGAGAGTCCAAGCCAAATTTTGCACAATTTTAAAATGGAACCAAGAATTTTTTGAGGGGTTCCATCACAATAATCTTGGTACCATTTACATTTACCTTCTAGATAGTTTGATATAACTACATCATACAATTATGATGAACATAATTATATATAGGTATCATACTAATATGATATCCAAAACAACTTATTTCCAATCTATCCATATGCACAATCTTGCTTAACAACTATGCTAACAACTATAACTTTCTCAAGCACTTGCATTCATTCAATAAAACATAGATTCTGAAATAGAAGGAATAATGGGTAAGACAAACTATCATGCCTGGAATTATAGCTCCCAATGAAGAAACTGCCTTCTAAGCTTAATTCCCATAGTCACGCTTGTTGCTCCTTCTATGATCAGCCTATCTCCAGTCCTAGCCTCTCTCAAAACTCTCAACAAACTTAAAAATCTCAAAGTAATCTCTCTTTTCTCTCTAATGCACTCAACAACTATTTGCACAAAAAAACCACAATAATGAACTACAAAAGAAATGAATGCCCAAAAGGTTAAGAAGCTGCCTCAACTTATACTAAAAATTTAGAAACTTATTGCTATAAAAAAGCTTTACTATCTGCCACCTTTTCTCTTCCAATTGCCACCACTTAACAACAAAAACTAACTTCTTCTTTAAATGAGTTGACTAAGCCAATTGAAGTGAAATATGGCTGCTCAAACAGTTGAAATGCAAACAAATATATAATCCCTACAACTTCAGTCTCTCTATTAAGGCCGAGTCACCATCTTTAACTACTAGCAACAAATCTTTTACTAAGTCAAACACATAAATAATTACCTACAAATTAACAACTCTCATCCTAGATTTCAGTTGCTTGCCACAACAAGTCAACCTCTTCCAATATCTTCAACCAACTCGTGGCTTGAACAAGTCACACACCTCTCTTTTCTTGTGCGTGGCTTTTCTATTACTGGACATTTTATCTTTTAAATGCATCTTACTTCCTCACATATTTGGTGCATCATTTAGTTCATTGAATGCTTTTCATAATACATTTCCTACACTTTAATTCCAATGCTATGTTTTGGCATTATCATCTGCAAACACATGGTCATTATTTTGCATTTGTTGTGCCTTATTATAGGTGACTTGGGCAGCTTATCAACAACACACAATAGTATTAAAATCTATGCATAAAAGTTATATTATAATTCTGCCTCTATTGCCATCTCTTGGCTTATTATTCAACCTCCATACGTGGCCTCTTACTGGCATTAAATCTACTTTACCTTCAAATGCAACATATGCATTTAATATGGTAGGTATTACTTGGCTCAAGCAAACATGTTACTCTCTAATTCTTTGTAGCCTTTATGATGGCTATCGACTAAGTAATACAACTTCATTCGTAGCCATTGGAATGCCTATTAAAATACTATTCAATGCCTTTCGAATGGAAACCAAGGTATGTGTAATACTCATGTTCATTTACTATACATTCTATATGCCATGTTTCACATTATTCAAAATAAACAAATATATGTTAAACTTTAACATTTATTGTAACATGTAGTTTATACAATGTTAAGTTGCTCACTTTACAAGTGTTACATTATTCACTTAGTTCACATTATATATATGTCAAAGATGCTTATATCATTTCATATATATAACATATATATACTAGCATACATATATTAAATATTAATATATATAAAATACACAAAGAGCTATCCTTCTCAAGGCACCTATTTTTCCCAAATTCTATAGTTATAAAAAAACTGATTTCAATTCAAAATGATTTTAAAAAATAGTAAATAATTTTGACATAATTTTATAAGAACTCATCAAAAATAAAAATAAGAACTTATATATAATTGCTAATTAATTTTCAATCAATATTTTTGTATCACATTTCATAAGGTATTATTAAAATTTAATAAAAAAGGTTTTCATGGAGCCACCATACCACTAAAAGTAGGAGCCATATTAAGGAAAAAGGTATAAAATCTTGCCTTATTCTACCAAACCATTATAATCAAGAACATTTATCCATTATTAAGTGGATAGCTATAATCTTCAAGATTTACCAGTTATTTAATTGACCATTGCAATGTTGAAAGATTTAGGAGGACAAGCATGTCAGGGCCATAATGGAAAAGAAAGTATTTGATGTTTTGATACATAAGGATGCCGCTATCTATAACCTGATTGAATCCATTAAACAAAAAAATAACATCTTTTAATTCTTGAAGGATCGCTCAGCATGACCACCCTGGTGGGATCAATTCTGAATTTTTACACAGATTAGTCTTTGGTGATTTGCAGTATATGCACTCTCCACACTTGCCTGTAAATAATGGCAACACATGATCTCCCTCCTTGAAATATTTCATGCCTTCTCCCACGCTCTCAACAATCCTATTTTCAGCCCACATGCATCGTGATTTTGTCTGATGTAGTTGCAACTGTCCTAGTAGACCTGCATCCAAAAATATTGAAGTATATATATGCTAGTTTGTAAATAATAAAATAAATTAAAAAAACTAAACAACTTATATTCAGGTAATGGTATTCTTTACTAGTGAGATTTAGTTTGCATTTTAATGGTTGAGAAGTAAGAATGACTTAAATGCCAATTTATGCATATTTATAGTGGGTTGTATGATGTGTGTCCAATAATTACCAAAAAATTATATAATAATAATGATATTTATTTAATTAAAGATCGATTTTTCTTTTTTTACCCATTTTAACAAAAATAAAATCAACATCAATATATTACATGCTTAAGAAATGTAGTGAACTTTAAAAATGAAAATGTCATTCCTACAAAACTCAAATACATCTAAACTCTAAAAAATACCCCAACCATTAATTTGTTTGCTTGAATAGAGATATATATAATGATGTGGGAGGGTAATACTAAATATTTTCCTTCAGACCTTTAAATCTTCTATCCAAAAGTTTCCTAAAAGTTCATTCCCACCCAAAAATGCATATTATAAACTATTTTTTTAATTTTATTTCTCTAATTGTATCCCATCTTTGGATTGTGTTGTGAAAATCAAAAGGGCATAAAGATGAAAATGTTCTTCATGCATTTGTTATCTTCTTTGCTTATATTTGTATGAATGTTACAAAAAATAACTGAAGTCATTTATTGTTAAGTTGGGTCATATAGGGGTTCACGTTCAAGCTGCCTTTTCTGTTATGGAGCCACATTTGCTCTCAATGAACCTAAACTGCAAAGCTTTTAAGGCTAAATAAGCAGATAAACAAGTTAGATTGAAGAGTTTTGTTATAGAATTGGAGGTATGTACTTTGATCCATGGTATTTGTTTCTTGATAAAAATCCCGAAGGCAACATGAATCAATGCTACTGTTCATCCAAGGCAACCAAATGCAGATGCAAAAACCAAGCAAGTTGAAGGTCAATTTAGAGTTTTATAGAAATGTAGGAGCTGTTCTGAATTTGATATAGTAGATCACTCTAGTATGAATGAAGAAAATGATTCAGATTTGTAGGATGAGAGCATCGAAATCTTTGAAAATCATAAAAGTTAAGAAATTAAATAAAAATCCTGAAGACAGCAATGATGCCATATATATCACAGATTATAGTGGCAACACTTTGCTAGAGGATGGTACAAAAAACAAAAAAACAAACTTCTAAAAGAGAAAATAACTCAAATCCAAAAACTCAAATCAAAAAATTGAAATCCAAAAACTCAAATCGATATCAAGAAGCAAAAACAAGTCATTATGTTTCATATTACGATTAAAAAACAATTGATTACAAGTAAAATAAGAAATGCAAATACCTGCACAATCCACAATTGTTTCCTTCTCCCAATCGCAATTTGGACTTCTATCTCTCCCTTTTCAAAGATGGTTGCCTCTAGTTCAATGTTAAATCTCTTTTCTAACTCCACCTACATACAAAACTTGTGTAATTAAAATTATTTACTATTGATTGAGGCAACATTGAACAAAATAAAACAAGATCCAGATCTTATATGCAATAATATGCAACCAAGCAAATCATCAATCCAATATACATAAAGTAAACCACGACTAAAGCTTGCATTACCAAGTGAAGCTCCGTACAATTTAGACAACATACACTCTTGAAAAATTTGTTTGCTAAATAGTGTACATGCACTCTAAGCTGTTTGTGCATTATATAGTTGAAGGGTAGTGTTCACATAAGTTTATGTATGAAATGAAACATTGGCAATACAGTTTTAAAACAACTTTAAAACTAAAAATAATATTAAAAATAACAGCTTATCAAGATTTTAACAAGATTATCTTAATAATTTTAAAAATATTTTTAACAAGATTATCTTGAATTTTTTAATATCAATTTAGTAATTGTCATTTTATTGTAATATTAAATTTAAATTTTTATTTATGTGTAAGCTTTAAAAGTATTCATTATTATCATCCTATATATATATAATATTGTATTTATTTAATTTTTTGTATTACATATTCAAGATAATCTTGTTAAAAATCTTCTAAAAATTATAAAAGCATGAAAATATTGTAAATTAATATGTATTTCCATAACAAATATTATAAAATGATATATATTACTATTATAAATTAGAATACTATATTATATTTCCTTAAAAATGTCATATATAGTAAAACTATAAAAAGATGATGATAATGCATGCTTTTAAAGCTTACAATAAAAAAATCTTAAATATAATATTACAATTAAATAAAAATTCTAAATCGATATTAAAAAATATTCAAATTATCTTGTCTAAAACATGGAAATTTTGGTAGTATGTAAACAACTTTAAAATTTGACTTAAAAACATAAATCTATTGATAAATACTTTACTTTGCTACGGGTTAGTAGACATCAATTTAAATGGGGAGAATAAAAATGTACACATACTTGTTGATGTGAGTGTAAGAAGCCTCTCGGCTTAATATTATATATATATATATATTCTAATGTTTGTTTGTTATATATATATATATTAACATGTATATATGTATTTTAAAACCATTATTTTCCATTCATATATATCAACAAATATATGCATATATATAAATAGATATATACGTATATTAATACATACATATGTATGTATGTACAATTTATTTAATATGTACATATATACATAAATCATTAGTCTAGTATCTCACAATAAGTACACATACATATATATTTAATTACACGAAGAGGAACATATATTTAATACAGAGACTTAGTCACATAATTCAACCTAAAGAAACAATCATAGGAAATCAAAGATGACTACACGATCATTCCAATCATCCCAAAACTATGACTAAGAGTTTTACTTACCAATTCTCAAACTGACTCGACTCAACTTGACTTAACTAGGCTGTGAGTGTGCGATAGATCAAAATAGGCACATTAGCGGTTACCATACCAATCTCTTCTCCTAGGTGATACTCTCCCTCTCCTCACTAGAGGGCTCAATTCTTCCTGCATCCAACTTAGTGCATCATAAAGGTAGTCGATTACATCAAATTCATTTGCATCATCAAAGCATTAAAAGACAATAACATCACAATGTATATTCATGCATATCATTCATCCATTGAACATATTAAAGATATGTTTTTGCATTTAACATCATATTTACTCATAAAGGTAAAAGTAATATGGTAACTCAGAAATAAGGTGTAATGAATATATTCTTATCTTCAAAATTTGAAGGTGGTGAAAACTAGCTAGAAGCAAAAACTAATCATATTCCATTTAATTCCTTCATTAATGTGGCCAACGTATGAAGATTTAAGGGTATAAATTCACACTCTACTGCCTCTTAGCTTTCTAATTTACCAATATAAAAATAATTACAAGGAACATGTATATTAATGACAACTATAAACAAATAAATATTATTGCTACTTGTACACTATCAATTTCACTCTAGTAATCCTATCTCCAATACTTTTTTTCACAACCCTTATGAATTTTTTTGGGTGTCCCTCCATAAAATAAAAGAAAAATTTCCTAGCATGAGAAGATCAATCACTTCGTATTGTTACTTTTATTGTTTTGATTCTTCAAGTACAAACCCTAGTTAAAACAATGTGAAACCATCAATTAGAGAATATATGGATACAAAACCACTCATATGGATACAAAAATCCACTTTAATAAAATTGGTGGTTATGTAATTGCCACAAAAAAATTATAACACCACATAAATGTGCGAAAATTCATACAACCTGTAAAGGACATAAATTTTGTCTACAAGCTCAATATTAGATTATCATTTTTAAAAGTGTATAAAATTTTTTAAAACTAGAAAAGGATTTTTTTGGAGAATATACAAAAGCTACATGGTACACCTAAGGTTATTCATAGTGATTGTGATCCTATTTTACTAGTAAATTTTGGATAGATTTATTCTATTATTTAGGTACTTAATTGGCTCATAACTCTTCATACCATCATCAAGTTTATGGCCGGTAAACCAAGGTTGTTAGTAAGTGTTTGGAAGGGTATCTATATTGTTTCACTTCAAATAAGTAGTCTCAACGGGTAGATTAATTAGTTGTAGTAGAATGATGATATAACACTTCCTTCTATAACTTTCATAAAAAATGTCTCCATTTAAGGCACTGTATGAATACCATACTCCATCCATCACATCATCATTGAGGGTGACACTAAGAGTTTAGGCTATCGAGGACTACATGTACCATCAACATTAGGTACTTTTAACACTCAAGAAGAATCTAGCCATGAAACAAAATTGAATGAAGCAACAGATTGACCAACACCATAGTGAATTTTTTTAAAAGTTGGGGAATATGTTTTCTTGAGATCGCAACCTTATAAGAAAATGTCCCTCAAGAAATAGAAAAAA
Organism: Sequoia sempervirens; assembly: GCA_007258455.2. Classification (NCBI taxonomy): domain Eukaryota; kingdom Viridiplantae; phylum Streptophyta; class Pinopsida; order Cupressales; family Cupressaceae; genus Sequoia; species Sequoia sempervirens. The sequence continues at coordinate 12,899 of VDFB02169403.1, forward strand.
GACAATTTTTTTCCCAAAATATTATGGTACATACCAAATCATGCAAAAGATAGGTAGTATCACCTACAAGCTTGAGTTACCTCCAACAACAAAGATGCATCTAATGTTTCATGTTTCCTATTTGAAGAAAGTGATAGGGAATACCATCCCTATGCAAATAATATTATCAAAGCTAGATGAATAAGGAATAATCATATTGGAACTAGAGTTCATTCTTCATAAATACACAAAGAAGTTGAGTACTAGAACACTCATTGAGTATCTCATTCACTGGAAGAATTTACTTGTTGAAGATTCCACATAGAAGGATGAAGAGTTCATTTAGAAGAATCCACACTTGATTATAATTAAGGATAATGTGTCTAAAGAGGGGGAAATGGCACACCTTTAATATTAGAGTACACATAGGCTTATGAGTAATTTGATTGTGGCTACATTAATTCTTAATTAAGTCAAACTATCATTATTACATTCTTATTTAGTTATTTAGGTTGACCTAGGGCTTATATGTTGTTATTTAATTCAACATGCGTGTTATTATAGGTATAAGTACGATATATATAGGAGGTAGTGAGTCTTATTTGATCATTAGATTGTCAATTGTATTCTCATCGAAGATATTTGGAGGTTTTACCTCTTGAAGTATCTTATTATTAGTTATTATCAAGTATTTTCAGCATATTTATTATTATATTCTTCTCTTGTGCAAGTTATTTCATTATAACCTATATTTGAAAATTCCATAATTTCTTCCATGTTAGCCTTTTTGTTTGACCTTTGACCCATTCATTAGTTTCTCAATTGAATAAAATTTAGTTTCTACATTGATAGGTTATAAACATGGCATATCCTTCTTTTATATATTTCTTCCAAGAATTTATCCACATAACCTTAGATAATATATCTTGCATAACATTATGTAAGATTCATCATCCTTAGATAGGTAGCTTCAACATTTTAAATACCAAAGAGTATAATCATATAACAAACCATATATAGTACAGTATAATTTATTCTATATTGACATTGCGAGTTTATAAAAAAGTGGATATAGCCATAAAATTAATTCATAAAAGAGAATTTTTTATATCCTTAGTTGGAATCTACAATAATGTACATATTAGGAAGATAAAAGTCATCATTAGGAAGGATTTGTTCAAGTTATAAAATGTATATAAATGATTATTTGGCCATTAAGTTTGGAAATAATGATTATAAAATATTTACAAGGAATACACTATAGGTTGAATAAATGTAGCTTTGATAAGATTCTAAATCTCTTTCTTAACTAACACCTTAGGATGAATTTTACTAATATTTTTTAACATTTTTATGTTGAGGATCTAAGATCATATTCATGATAATATCATGGGAAATCTTATGTATATGCTCTTAAAATCAAGAAAACAACTCATTAAATATGTAGTGATTTTATAATTTTGGCATTCACTAAGACTTATACACACATTGGTTATTAAAAAATATCCCCCATTCTTGTCCATTTAAAATATATATTTTCTCTCTAATAACTAGTGTTGTTATCTTCAATAAATGGTCTAATGAGAAAAAAATCAAAGATATATTTTGTGAGTTTTGGTTCTTGTAATAAAGGAAACATCTCTAAAGTAATAATACTCATTTAATATATGGGGAAGCCCTTGATCATAATGGAACAATAAAAAATTGATATAAACACATTTAAATAGTTCATTAATGATTTAGCATTATAAAATGAACCTACCTGAATGGTGTGGATGAATATATATCAATAATGTTTGGATATATGATAGGAAGTAGAAATTCCTCAAGGGATTCCATGACAACTAAGTAGTCTTTTATTTTATGTTGATATTTTTCATCACATTAGGAAAAAGTAATATATGATTTTTTTTCCCAACATGTTCTTTAAGTTGAAGAGGTTCACATATACCTTTTTGATTAATTCCTAAGGTTTTTCCTCTATTTCACGTATTTTAATACAATTTTAATTCTCGAGTTATACACTAAATGTTCTTCAAATTGAAGAGGTTCACATATACCTTTTTGATTAATTCCTAAAATTTTTCCTCTATTTTCAATTTTTTATAAGATATAAATCTTGGACTATATATTACATGTTCTTTAAGTTGAAGAGGTTCACATATACCTTTTTGATTAATTCCTAAGGTTTTTCCTCTATTTCCCATATTTTAATAAAGTTTTAAATTTTGGACCTATACATTTTGTGGATTAATGGAAATGAGAAAAAATAAATACTATTAGTAGCATTAGATTCTTATCCATTATCACATATCTCTAAGAGGTTATTCAACATTGTTATGAATGTAATATTTTTATCATTGAAAAAATACATGTGACTCCATTTATAAGAAAAAAATATTAAAACAACTAAGATTTACTTTATATCCTCATATTCAATATTAAGTGTCAAATAAATTAAATTAAAGATGATAACAATATATTTACAGACACTTTTACCCCTTATACAAATAACTTTACCTTTAGCTTTTATCATTTACTATACAAATGTACATATCTATATTTCATATTATTCTTTTGACAATTTTTGTCACATTAATTTTTTTCAAAGACAAAGTAGATACCTATTAAGTTACATATTTCCTTTACAATACTTAGAGAAAGGTCATTGTCAACGTCCCCAAATAACTATTCAACATTGTCAGTCTCCAAACAATTAACTTTTCAGTTTGATGAATGCCATGCATCAAAGATTCCAAGCAATTTCTTCATGAAGTAACTGATGTGAAATCACACTGAAGGCACCTGGTTTGAAGTTATTCTTTTACAGTACAGAATATTGTACAGCACATGCATTTTGGACTCTTTTCCTCTTCCTCTGCCCATTTTCATTAAGAATCCCCATTAGTGAAAAGCAAAATAAGTTTCATGGGATCCCTTTGCAATACCATTTTGAGTATTTAAGTCAAAACTAACTATTGAAGGCAAACTAGATTTGAACCTTTGAAAATTTAAGAAGGTTTTACACTCTTGGCTCTTGAGCATCCTCATGGCTAAATCATTACTGTTTTTAGGATTTGTGATGGCATGCATGGCAGGTTTGGCAGTTTCAGACATTGCAAGTGACCAGAGAGAGTGTTCTTCTAAGCTTTTTCAGTTAGTTCCATGTATTTCTTATGTACAAGGCTATGACAAGAGCCCCACAGAAGCCTGTTGCAGTAACCTTGTCCAGCTCTACTCTACTTCTCCCAAGTGCCTTTGCCTCCTCATGATGAATACATCTAATGCAGTTGGAAATGGGATAAATATCAACCACACTCTGGCTTTGCAGATGCCTGAGGCTTGTCAACTGGATGCAAATATCTCTACATGCCCAGGTATTAGATATACTCCACACAATGACTTTTTTACAAATTTTGCATTTATCTGCTTCCAGCCAAATTACCATGTAGAAGCTATAAAAAATCTGTCTACTTAATTAGACCAATTCTTTAAACCACCCTGATTTTGATGGGTTTTTTTGTAAAGTTTTGTGTGGTTTTGTTTTTTTGTTGTCGTATTGTAGTTACTCTTGATTGTTTCTTGCTGTTCCTGTGTGTCATGTTCTATCTTTCTTTTAGCTTCAGGCAAATTCACTGTCCACAATTCACTGCTGGAAAATTCACCGTCAACAATTCACTGCCATGACAAATTACGCCACTAATAATTCATCGCATATAGTTGTTGGTGGTGAATTATCCACGGTGATAAATTACCGGTGGTGAATTTTCCACAAAATGAATTTGTCATGACGATGAATTGTTGGACGGTGAATTTTCCAACGGTGAATTGTTGATGTTGAATTTTCCTAGAGCCCTTTCTTTTGTACAAGGTTCTGGGCTCTTTCAAAACCCTACTTACCTAATCAAAAACAATTATAATAAATGTTTAATCTAAGTAAGTTCTGCTGTTTTTTTTATATAGTTGTACATAATATTATTGAGCTGGTTATTTAAAATGGGTTATGTCTGTCTGTCACTTTGGCAGGTCTTCTTCATATTTCTCCATATTCTCCAGAGGCCAAGAACTTCAAGCTTAACACCACCTTAGCTTCTGCTCCTCAAGTTGCTGGTAAGTCTCTGCTCTGTTTTGAATTGTTTCCTAAGCTTTCAATAAGTCTTTAGTTTGTGAGAATAGATGGGTTTATACCTGAGTACCTATCAAAGTCTGTTATAAATGTTTAAATGATTGTTCTATGGGTGCACAGGTTTGAAATGATTCATCATCTCTAGTCTTTCATTATATTGATTTCAGACTCACTTATACCAGGTTGTTAGTAGTTGTTTATATTGATTGTAGTGGAAAAATATGTTCTAATTCAGTCTACCATTGGCAATTTGTGCACTTGATGCAGTTGGGTTTTCTTTAACTCCAGCTGGCAGCCCTTCAATCACTTCCAGTTCAGGTTTTCAAGTGAAGGCAGAAGAGGCATTGGCTATTTTCATCATGGCTTTCCTGTTGAACAATTTTATTAATACCATCATTTAGTTTTCCTTCTATGTTGTAGGTTGGTTGGGTATATTCTGTAATATGAAATACTCATGCATGTAACTTGGATTTTGGGTTTGTTTAATAGGATGTATGGTTATACCATATACATTGTAAAACACACTTTGATTAATGCATATTACTGTTCTTATCTGTATTTTTTTCTTGTTGATCTTATGTATTTTTAGAAAAATATTTTACATTTGTTTAAGTCTAGTTTAAAATGAATGCTGGGTTTTTGCATCCTTTTAATTCTATAATGAGCTCTTCCTCAATTTTAAATATTTTGTATTTATTTAAAAAAATATATGTTTTATACTTATTTTTTTTAAAATTTAAAGTATTTTTATGTTTTTGTGTTCTAATTTATAGTTTTAAATAAAATTTTAATATTATGTAATAGAGTAGCTTGAGAATTTTAATAGTACAAATAAATATTATAAAATCAATCAAAATTATTTTATAATATTTTTATATATTTTTTATGATATAATTATTCGACAAAGTATAGATTAATTATTACATGTAATATAACATTTTAATTTATAAGTAAATATTTGTTTAATTTTATAAAAAATATTTGCACTTTAAAATAAAATATATTTTTAAATTGCATCTAAAATAATTTAAAGTAGCATGTTTTAAATTGTCTTATTCTTTATTATTGTTTAGAAAGTAATTTTTTTGTTTTATTTTTATATAGTTTTTTATAATTGTAATGGTGAATTGTATATCTATGTTCTTTTTCTTATTTTTTGAGCTTGCTTTGTTTATAATGTCTTTAATGCACCAACTAACCTACAAGTGGTATATTCTTGTATGAATTAAGCTTGTGACATCATCATATTTTAATTCTATTACTACACATCCCCAAAGATTTGATTCTAATATCTAGATCCTCCATTGATCGCCTTGGATTAGATTTACAAGTACAGACTTGACCTAAATAATCTCCCTAGTTACAAATTTGAATCTTAAACTTTTAAAATTTGAAATTCAAATTTAGACATCACCAACCTTTTCACTAGCCATTGTAAGCCAACCTAGCACATGTTAGTGTTGATTTATGTGTTGTACACATGTTGGTGTTGATTTATGTGTTGTACTTTTGTATTTAAAGACATGTACTCATTCACTTTGAAATTATTAGGGGCTATTAGGACATCTTTGGAATTGAATATTTGTCATAAATAATTTATTAGAGCATCACAACAACACTACATCATCATACATCATCCTATGTTTATTGCATACTTGCTTGTTGTCTTGATCCTTATTCCAAAGCTGTTGAATTGGTCCATTGTAGGGGTCGAATGAAGAAAACATGACCCTTACAACTCAATGGATTCTTTGAAGGTGTTTTTAAATAGTACTATTCCTTTTGTAAAATTTAGATATCAGAAGTTCAAGGCAAGTGAATTCCAACAATTTATTTTCTACCAAATTCCTACAAGTATATGTTTAGGTTTGTACACTTGAGCTTAGGCTTCTAGATGCAACTTTATTAATTCAACACGCATGGATTTGAGCTAGAGCAACACATAGTTTACAAATTTTGAGATTTTCATTTAAGCAAGCCCTACAATTATAGCATCATAAAAAATTCTCCCTTGCATCTTCAACATCATTTTCTCATCTTTGAAATTCAGCTAAGTATTGCATTTAAATTTATTTATAATTAATTCAACACTTATTATTTCTAGTGCTAGCTTATTTATCTAGTTTAATCATTATTATCTTGCTTTACCTAATTAATTAACCATATATATTTTACTATTTACCCTCACATAATATATATTGAACTTGACTTTCTTACACAACCTAAGGTTTTGACCTTAGTAGCTTTATCATCCTATATTAGGGTTTTAATTATTTTTTAATTTTATATTTTCATGATCCCATTGTGGTTTAATAGGTTCCTTTGGTTTATTCTTTATAGCTATATTTTTTGTTTGTTTTATGATTCACTATGTTATCGTGTTCTCTCCCACTCTACCCAACCTTCATTTTACCTCTAGGGTTTTATGTGCTAGTTTAGATTTAACCACTTCTTAATTTTTTCTAATTTCCTATCACATATTACATCTTTTAATGCCATTTGGAACTTAGGTTTTTGTGATCATTTTGTACTCCAAAGGCTTAGAAACACATCCTCACTTTCCCTTAAGGAGAAGCCCTCATTTGAATCCTCAAATAAGCCAATTTACTAAGAATGGTATTCCTAATGTTGTCTCCATAAGTGTTTTTTCCACACCTATTATTAAGAATTATGTTAATTCTTAGATCACGAGACATATGAAGCTAAGAAATATCTCCCACTTGCAAGAAATCGATGCATTGATCATGCACTTACTTTTGCTCTCCTCAATAGTTAGCTACTATTTTACATAGTGTCTTAGTGCATGATTCTTATGGCACAAATATTCTTCATAATATTAACACTCTCATAGATTCTTATAATGAACTATCTTCTCACCAATTGGCCTACCCCGAATCCTTTTTTGATCCTATAATTACCACTTCCATGGCCTTTACCACCCATATTGTCACCTAGTTTTGTTCCTTTCTTTTTTATCCCTGCCTCTAGTGTCACCACCACCTTTCCTTCCACTATTGTTTCATTCATATCCCATCCTTCCATATTTTCTCAAAGCTATGCGCCTACTAGTTCCATCGCCTACATCCATGTTGCTCATAGTACACTCCTCATCTTATGACCACTTTACCTTATAATGTCACTTTTCCCTCCACCTCTATGTCTTGACCTATTACTACTATTTCTTGAACCATTTTTTCCCATACCTTTGATGTACCACTATTATTTCCACCTCTACCTTATATACATTATTGAAGTACTTTGATCAACTTAAGAAGAGAGTGGATGACATTCCTACTAATTATGACTCTAAAACCCATTGTTGACAATAAAATGTTGACAAGTAAGTTTTATACTCTTATGTCAAATAAGTTAACACCAAGATGATGCAATAAGAATGAAATCAAAGTATTATAGTAGATAACATATGCATAACATTTAAGCATTCATACACTTTTATATATTATTTTATATCATAGAATAGGTTTTCTCATATATATTCATATAATATGTTCTTCATGTACAATATACAATATTTACTTCAAGAATATATATACACATCACATATACTTGTGTAACTCTAATCTATATTGTTTCTTCTCTCTTTTTTATTCTCTCATCTCACATCTCTTCTTTGTGGTGAGGATAGATGCATATGGAGCCTTCTCTTGATATGGGGATACATAGTTCTATGTATTCTTATGTCTTTTTCATTCTCCAAATGGTATTGCATGATGGCTATTTTCTACTGCATTAGTCATTTGGACACAATTAATTAGTTCTATTTGTGGTACCTATCTTGTCAACATCCTTTTGGGACCTCATTCTTTGTCTTATCCTCAAGACATCATCTAATTCTAAAATTATATCAAAACTATTTTGAATATTTCTATTTATGGAAATGTTTGTTGATACCCTTTATCTCTACATACCAATTTTCCCATATTTATATCATGTGTTGGATTTTTAAATTATCTACTATGAGTCCATATAATCCCATTGGTATAACTATTAAAGTAGATGGTTCCACAAAAAGTAATACTGATTTTATTTGCTTCAAGAATATTTTTTTACAAGAGTAATAAGTGTGTTAGTTTTCATCCCTAACTCCATATCTTTAAAAATTCTCATCCTTTGTTGTGATAATTTATTATATTTCTATTATAGATTTTGAGTTTGGTTTCATTAGCATTCATCTTTGTCAGCCATGATATTATACTTATTTGAAATTTCTAAAACTTGATCTTCTAAAGTATCTTATTGAGTCTTTTCAATCACGATAACTTGTGGCTAATTTGTGTAGTATTGATATATGGTAGAAATGTTACCAAAAACCTCCTCTTTCTTCTTTACTTGTTGACCTAGGATTTTCTTACCATTTATCCATCTTTGTTATTATTAGATTAAAAGGTATTTCCTAATTAATTATTTACATAATTATTAGGTCCCTTTTCACTCTAATTACTTAAGCTTACTTCGGTCATGTTCTTTTTATATCTCATGTCATAGGATGAGAACACATGTCATGATCTTGTTTTATCCTCACCTAGTGTTTTTAGGTTTTCTATTCATTTACAAGGATTTTTTTATTATATAATCATTAAGAAGCATGTTAATTATGATTCATGCTTTTTTGGATCAATAGCTCTTGGCCTCCATAGCTTTTCTATTCTCTCTTTCTATGATAGGTGTTTGTTTGCAGGTGATCCTTTTGGGAGTTGTGGAGTTGATTTTTCACAACTTCAACATGGTATCTATTACACCTAATTTCTCAGTTACCAGGTTACTTTTACCTTTATGAGTAAATATGATATTAAATGCAAATAATGGCTTTGATATGTTACACTCCATTGTGGGATTACCAAATGTTTTAATACATGATTATTCTTTTTATATACTGATGGAAAATGTGATGAATGAATATGCATTGCAATATGATTACTTTAATGCTTTGATGATGCAAATGAATTTCATGTGATTGGCTAACTACCTTTATGATGCACTAAGTTAGATGCAGGAAGGATCAATCCCTCTAGTGAGAAGAGGGGGAGTATCACCTAGGAGAGGAGCTTGGTTTGGCAACCCCTAATGCACCTACTTGAGCTATCACACACTCACATCCTAGCTGGTCATGTTGAATCAAGTTAGTTTGGGATTCAGTACATAAACCCTTGGTCATAGTTTTTGGGATAATTGGAATGTGTGTTTAATGGTATTTAATTTCCTTTGGTTGTTTCTTTGGTTTGAATTAAGTGATTGAATCTTTGAATTGAGTATATGATCATCTTCGTGTATTTGATAATATATATGTTAATTGATATGAATATATATATGTATGTGATAACACATGCACATGGTCATATATGCATATGCACACACATAGGTAGAAATACTTATGCATACGTATATACCGATATGACATACACATGGGAAATTGATTGGATACATATATATGCACTTAGTATATATACCTATTGATAAATATATAAATGCTATTATTATTAAATATTAAACAATGTTATATTTGTATATATTAATATATATGTATATATGTATGTATTTGATAATACATACATACATACATACATATATATTAATATACGTAATTACATTTGAATATAAATGTATATGACTAGCAACTAAATGATTTTAATATATAAATACATATATATTATAATGAATAAACATTATAATACACACACACATATATGGTTTTATAAATTGAATATTATGCATAGATACCAATGCATATGTAATGTGTGATGTAGTGAATGATACAATGCTTATATAAAGTAAGCAATTTAAAGCATATTATTGCACATATATCATATATGTGATGGAGTGTTTGTTTTTTTATTATTGGTGAACGCTTTTGAATTGGAGCTATGAACTAGTGAGGCCACAAACTGGGGACCTCATCCCTATATCTTGATAGGTTAGACCTACGAGCACGAAAGCCCAACAAGGAATAAGCTCAGAGAAGTGAAAGACCTGCGTGGGTCCGATACATAGACACCTAACATGAAAGACCCATGTGGGTCCGACACAAAGTCCGCAAGAAACACATGCCAAGTAACTAGATCCACGAGCAACATGTGTGATGGAGTGTTTGTTGCTAAATATAAGGCACATAGAATAAAGAACGAGAAATACATTTGAGTGACATTTGATAAACTAAGTGATGCACTATATTTTGCACTATGTAAAGGTAATAAGATACATGTAAATATCAAATGTTGAGTTATATTAAAATTCACACACAACCAAGTATGAGGTGATGAAGTAAGTCAAAGCCATGAGATGGCAGAGGTTGGAAAGAGTTTTTTTTGCATTTGTATGACAACTAGATATATAGGCATTGAAACAAGAAGGTGGCAAGCAACCAACAACCACCATGAGAATAAGAAACCTATAGGTAACCATTGCCATGATTTGACTTAATAAAATGACCATTGCTGGTAGATTTTGGGGTGACTCAGCCATGCTAAGGAGTTGATTATTGATGGGACTGTGTATGTGTTTGTTTTCAGAGTGTTCCAACAACCACATCACAACTAAACTTGCTTAGTCAACCTATTAAGAAAGAGAAGTTGGTTTTAGTTTTGTATTGCAATCTTAGAGGTGGCAACAAGATTTAAAAGTTGTCGGATAGTAGAGCTTAATTATAGCAATAAGTCTCAATTTTTAGTATAAGTAGAGGCAACCTCTTAACCTTTTGGGAATTCATTCTTTTCATTCAATATTTTAGAGTTTGTTGCTATAGTTTTTCTGTGCAAATCATTGCTAAGTGAAATAGTGAGAAAAGATATATTTCTTTGAGAGTTTGTAGTTTGTTGAGAGTTTTGAGAGATTGGATAGAGGTTATAATTGGACATAGGCTGATTATAGAAGGAACAACCCGCATGATCATGGGAATTAAGCTTAGAAGATAGTTTCTTCGTTGGGAGCTATAATTCTATGCATGCTAGTCTTTCTTACTATTAGTCTTTCTATTACGAAATCTATGTTTTCACTGAATGAATGCAAGTGCTTGAGAAAGTTATAGTTGTTTGCCATAGTTGTTAAGCAAGCTTGTGAATATGGCTAGATTAGAAATAAGTTCTTTTGGATATTGTAATAGTATGATACTTATATATAACTATTATGATCATCATGTTTGTATAACTATCTAGAAGGTATAATTATATGATGATTGCATGTTACCTATTTTTCTTGCATGAAATATGATGTTATTAATGCACGAGAATGATGGAAAGTTAGATGAGTTATGTCTTCATTGATAATATATCATGTTGTGCAAACCATGTTGGTAGTTTATCCTTGAATAGTTACTCATATTTCGTTGAAAGTAGGAAAATAGTCTAAACCCTAGGGTTAGGGTGTACACTTGATTGTTATATCAATATTCAACAATAGGGTTGAAAAATGTTTTTTTTGATTATGCTATTGTATCATGTACCTAACTAAGAGTCTATTCCTATTCACGAAACTCTAGAAGAGGAATTACGTTTTGGAAACTCAAAGCTATATTTTGAAGAGGACTTATAGGTGTAGAAGCACAAACTCCTCTCAAGATGATAATGTACTCTAGATTATATATGAAATTAGTGAACATTATAAACATGTGAATATTTGAGTCATATTGAAATCATGATTGTTAAGGTCACTTGGTTGGTTGTTCCATTACTCTTTGATTGAAGCCATAGGCCAGGATTAACCTATGTAGTTAGATTGATCACTTGATTGTTAATTATACTTTTAAAATAGAGTCATTTAATTTTATGAAATTACTTTTGAAATGGAGTCATTTAATGTTGTGATTATACTTTTGAAATGGAGTCATTTAATGTTGTGATTATACTTTTAAAATGGAGTCATTTAATGTTGTGATTATACTTTTGAAATGAAGTCATTTAATGTTGTGAGTGGATTATACTTTTGGAATGGATCATGAGGTATGGGAAATGATATTGCATTGAAGTTCTATATTGAAATTGTCAGTTTTTGATGTTATGCTTACCCTTGTGGTTATTTTAGTTGTTCCTAGGATTGGGATAAATCTATGGATGGGAGTAACCTAGTTGGTCAATTCGATCGCTTATATGTAAATCACCTTTTTGGGTTGGTATTATGTTATTTATAGTTTGAAAAGAGTACTTGTGGTCATTTACCAAATCGAGTTAAGGGGTGGGTGAGCATATGACTATGCTCAAAGTACTGAGCGATTATAAATATATGAAATCTTTAACCAAAGTAGTGTAAGTAGCCACTTATTACACTTGTTGGTTCATTGCGAGCTAGGTTTATATAACTATGTTGGGAATTTCATGCATGTATGGTGTAGCCACTATAAGGTAGCTCTAGATGTGTAGGACACAACGCCATGCTCAAGAAGGCTATTATTATGAGGTTACTAGACCAATATCTTCGTTGAAGGGTAGGGCCATCTTACCAATTAGGTAGATGTGCGGGGGACCACAATAAGTCTATGGTTGGCATAAAAGCACTTGGGTGATACTCTACCTCATACAGTTGATAGCTAAAATTTGAGGACGTAAGCCTAGGAATGGACATTTGGACCATTAGTACTTTATTTCATTAAGCTCTTGGAAGCTGTTTGTGTATTCATGAATCTCTATCTTTATGGAAATGCAATGGAAATTTGAAATGGGATTATTTCAAATATGCATCTTTTATTATTGAAATGAAATGGAAGGTTAAAGTGGGATTATTTTGAATGTGCATCTTTATTATTGAAATGGAAGTTATGGAAAAATTTATTCCTATGTGTTGATGAACTTAAACTATTCACATATGGGTTAAACTAAGGTGAATATGATAGGTAAAACATTAGGAATGTTACATGTGGTATTAGAGCTACCAGGTTAAACACTAAAACCTATGAGCTCATTATGTAAGTGTTTTGAAAATTTTATTAGTGGATAGTGTATGATAGGTTATTATGCTAGTATGGCAGGAGGAAAAGAAGAGCAACGCAAAACATTAGGGAAACCAAATGCTTGAAACTTGTCTAAATTTGGGACTAGGAAAGAATCAACCCTGGAGGTTGAAAATCCTAAACCAAAAACTCATAGAGAGACACCATTAGATTGTGGAAGTTATGCAACAAGGTTCAATAGGAAGGTTATGGAGGACCAATGAGTACCTCCACCCTTCAAAATTCTTAAATGACTCTAAGGGTGAGAAAAAACCGAAGAGATCCCTCTTTCTAATAGCAACCTATAGTTGCAAAAAGTCAAAGATTATGGATTAAATAAGGATACTATGAATCTATGAATATGATTTAAGTCTATTTTCACTTGGAGTACTAATTGTTAGCATAAATTAGAAACTTCTATTGAAGAAGAAAAGTCAACATATCATGAATCGGAACCAATTAGAGAGTTATCTAGGAGACATGATAACCTTATGAAAATCCTAATTCAAACAAGATTAAAATCTTGCAATAATAAAGGTCAGAGATTAGATTGGGTTAGAAAAAGAAGCAACCTACGAGGGATAAAAGTGGACATGATCCCATCAAATAGAATGGGCATGGTCAATTTGGAGTTAAATGAGAAAATAATTCGAATAACCCTTAAAGTGTCTAAGGTTATGAGAAAAATGAAATTACCAAGAATTTTTGAAGAAAATTTCCTAGAAAGATGATTGCAAGGCAAAAGGCTTGGATAGGAAAATAGGCTATTCATATAAGGGCTCCAACAGAGCACAGTTAAGTGGAAGTTCAAATGGAACTTACAATTTTGACAACGAAAGTAAATTTATGTTTATTCATTTTAAAGATCATTTGAAGATGTTCTAGAGGTAATTGAATAAGGAAGGAGACTATGATGTCAAGTTGGAAGAATAATTGGATCACATTGGGAACAAAAAGTATATACAAGTATACCTAGTGAGGAAGGAAAGTAATAGTCATTCAACTATCGAAAGCCAACGAGGAAAATGTTAGATATTTTAATATAATTAGAGGAAATAGAAGATTACATGAAGTTCAAAGATGACACAATGTTATTTAAGTCTTGGAAATACCAAGTTGAGAAAAAAATAGAAAATTTATGGATCTAGAAAAGATTGGATATAGATTCAATGAAGTTTAATGATGTATTTTCAGAGAACTTTTGACTTCTCCATAAGACATGGTTCAAAAAACCTATATTTTAAGTATCATACTCAATGGCCACAATAAGGTTGTTGAAGTTAAAGGTTAAGGTATTGGAACTATTAGTGAAAGAATTGAAATGATCAAGAAAAGTTAGAGGCTTTTGACCAATTGAGAGTGAAGTAATTACAACTCAATTTTATTGGAAGACCAATTTGGAATTATTATCAAAGATTTGGAAAAAAGTTAGATAGTATGCTTATTCATGAAAGGAAAGATTATCACCTATGAAATAAGAAAAGGAAGATTTATGTATGAAACCTTGCTCCACATTTTTTTGAGCTAAAAACATTCATGCTTGGTAACTATGTACGCATTAATGGTTTGGACATATTTTGGGAGAAAATATCAAACCAACATGATCTGATAAGAATTGTTACTCAAACAATTTAAAAGCTCATCAAAAGAGCTAAATGGAGCTGAAATTGGATTATGATGTTGATATCAAATATTTAAGGGAAAGAAAGAAACTAAGTTGTAGATTCCCAGTAGTGAAGGAGACAAATATCCTCTACAACACTTATTCATTATATTTTCAAGAAATCAAATGTGATAAATGTCAAAGGAAGAAGTACTACTTAGCTTGAATGAACTATTATGAATCAAGGGAAAACCTAAGTACCAAATTATGGGAGATTAAGGAATGAAATGAGGTAACTTGATGTCATATTCAAAGCAATCTAAAATGACAGAATTATTGATTGATAAAAAACTGCTATATTCTATAAGGAAACAAAGTAAGATACTGTAAGGTATGTAGCAAGTCGTCTAGAATGCCAAAGGGTGAAGAAATGATGTCATCACAAACAAGACTTGTATATTCTCATGAAATTCCAAAAAGGAAGTGAGATAATTAGAATAAGTTTTGATCTTTCTATGTCAATAGATTTGGCATAATATTATGGTGTACACAGATTCACCAAGGTAACCAATTTCTTATTTGAAAAATTGATTTGTAGGGTACCAATCATAACTAAAAATTTGTGTGAAGAAATGTTTGATTGCTTGGTGATCAAGAGAAGGTTATCTTAGTTAGGGACACAAAAGTAACGCCAAGGTTTTGTGTAAACCATGATTACCTTGTTGAAAGTTAAATTGAATGCAAACTCAATTTATTACTTTGAATCAACTAGTCAGCCAAATGGAATAAACGAAATCTTGGAGGATTTTTAGAGTAATTTTATTACAATAATTTTTATCACTTCATAATAAAGTTTGATCCATTTGAAACATTATACAGAAGGAAGGGATAAATTCCTTTAAGTTGGGATAAGCTAGGAAATAATCAATTAGCCTTAGACCGGAAATTTTGTCATAAATAGAAGAACATATCTAGATGGTCAAGGAAAGCTTTTTTGATACAAAGCATGAGTCAAGAAGTATTACTATTATTTCCAAAATTGGCAGGCATCCAAGGGAAATATTATGCTTGAGATGGATAGTAGTCAAGGGAAAAATCTATTATGCTTAAGGTAAATATTAGTGTCTGTGATGGATGGTATCGACTTATGTGTTGTCCAATGGTGTAAAGACCAGAGGGAAGGATGGGACCCATGGTGTAGTGCAAAATGCATTGACATTCCTTTTCTATTAGGGTTACATTAAGGTCAATTGTGTGTTAGCTAATGAGAACATGTTTTTCCAATCACTACACGATATAGGTGTCATGTAGCGTACAAGTCACTGTTGTACTTATGATGTATATATGAGTCAATGTGATTGTGATGAATAGTTCTTTGGAGAGAAAGTTTGATTGAAGAATGCAAGTTCTTCTAATACATTAGCAGAGTCAATCAGTGCAAGGTCCAGGAAGGACGAGATTGTAGAGGGAAGTACTATGAGGGAAGATTATTTTTTTAATAATGATATTTACCTATTCCTTGTACAATTTAGAAAGTTGAAAGTAAAAATTTTATTTGACTTTATCTATATGTTTTAGTAATTTAAATCATCAAGGACAATGATTCACAAGGGGGTTCAGTATGTTACACCCTATTTCTCAGTTACCGGGTTACTTTTACATTTATGAGTAAATATGATATTAAATGTAAATCATGAATTTGATATGTTGCACTCCATTGTGCGATTACCAAATGTTTTAATGCATGATTATGTTTTGTATATATTGATGGAAAATGTGATGAATGAATATGCATTTAATATGATTAATTTAATGCTTTGATGATGCAAATGATTTATGTCGCAAATGAATTTCATGTGATCGACTAGCTACCTTTATGATGCACTAAGCTGGATGCAGGAAGGATCAATCCCTCCAATGAGGAGAGAGAGTGTATCACCTAGGAGAGGAGTTTGGTTTGGTAACTCCTAATGTACCTACTTGAGCTATCACAAACTCACATCCTAGTTGGTCATGTTGATTCGAGTTAGTTCGAGATTGCGTAAATAAACTATTGGTCATAATTTTTGGGATAATTGGAATGCGTGTTTAATGGTCTTTAGTTTCCTTTGGTTGTTTCTTTGGTTTGAATTAAGTGAAAAAATATTTCAATTGAGTATATGATTGTTGAAAGAATAAAAAAGAACGAAGGTGTTGACATTAATGTCAACTGGTCAATTAGTTGTCAATTGGTTGTTGTTGTCATTGATGTCATGGTTGCAAGTTATTGGCTGTATATGTTGAGGATATTGAGAAAATTGTATTGAAGAAAGGTTGCAAGTGTTTAGTGGTTGCTCCAACATTTTCTCCTATGTTCAAGTGTGGTTCAGATATGTTGGTCATGGTTGTTGGAAGCTACTATATCCATATTTTTGGCTTCTGATTCATTGTACAATGCGAGTTATGTTCACCAGTTGTGAACTATGTTTTTCTGTGTTTTGGTTGAGGTATGGGACAAAAGTTGTTGGTCCATATTTCTCTTCGGTGAATTCTTATGACTTGTGGTTCTAGAGTTGAGTTTTTATGCTTTTATTGAAGATAATTTCGGTATATGGAAGGTTTGTGCTTAATTGTTCTATGTGCTTTACACTGGTTTGGCCAACCTTGTGTTGAACGCTATCTTCGGAAATGATCTAGCGTGTTGGATCTATTTGGGTCCTCATCAAGCGTGTGTTTGGGTCACCCTCATTTTTATTCCACCCTAGGATGTTTTAGCACCTACCTAATTTAAATTTAATATTGGATGGTTGACTTTGAATATGTTTCAAAGTTGAAGATGGTATAAATACAAGATGAATTAATGGTGAAAACAAAACAAAGAGATAAGTGTGAAGAAATAATAGATGCGAGATTGATGCAAATCAGTGAGTGTGTGTGATGCGAGTGTGGCAGATCAGTGTGAAGCCTAAACATTGAGTTTTTGGATGCAATAAGTAGAAGGTGTACTCTATCATTCATGCATGTTTGCGAGTGGTTGAGAAAATTGTGGTGGATTTCCTTGTTGCATTGAGATTGTCTTCTCTCTGTAACATATCTCTTCTATCTTCTTTGTATCTTTATGGCAGTGAGCCCTCCGGGTTGTTAGCCCTGTTGGATAGTGAGTCCTAATCCAAATAGTGAGTCCTTGTTTTGGCAGTGAGCCTTGTATCTCAGGGAGTGAGACTTTTTTAATTGGTTTTGATATTCTCTATAGTGTGAGTTAATCCTCACCATGGTTTTTCCCTTATTGGGTTTTTCACGTAAATCTAGTATTTTGTTTGTGTGATGGTTTTTAGTTTCTGCACTTGCACTTAATGTTTATTCATTTAAGCAGTATTAAGAATTAGTTCTGGTGAATGATTTAAATGTTTTAGTTTTGTGACAACTAATTCACCCCCCTCTTAGTTGTCCTATCCAACAATGATCATCTTCATGCATTTGATATATATATGTTAATCGACAAATATATATATATTAAGTGTATATATGCATATATGTATGTATGAGATAACCACCCTTCCTATTCCAAGTGCGTCCACCCATTTGTTGTGGATCTGCCCTTGGTAGATTTTCCCCTCTAACAAATCCACCTATTCTTGGCAAATCCACCCATTTGAAGTGCATCCGCCTTTCGGTATATCAACCTTTCTTCCTATAGAACTACCCATTTTGGGCACATCCACCCTTCCTCCCTTCATGGGTGGATCCATCCAATGTACAAATTTGACTTGCAATTAATGCACCAAAACTAAAAGTACAAGGAAAAGTTTGATTACATAGCTAACTTCCTTGTTCTCCCCATCACACTTGTGCCCTCATACTAGTGTCCAAAAACTATGATAAATAAAGGTCCAACATATTAGGAATAGCATAAAAAATATAGTTAAGACACAAAGACAAGGAAAAACAACACTAAAGAAAATAAACCTATGACCCATGAAGGGAGAAGGCTAGGATGCTAAAGTGAGTATATATTATAATGTGAGATTGTATGAATGTACAATTTTTGATGTGATAATTTTTGGATCCTAATACTCATGAGGTGATCATTACAAGAAGTGTTAATTTTGAGGAAAAACCTTCCCCTACTATTAAAATTTTCTATTCATCATCCAAATGAGGCTTTCAACAAGATAGTGATTTTGGTTTAGAGATAGAGGAACCTAAATCTTCCACTACACATTCTAGTCTAGATTACCTAGCACACAAGAACTATTACACTTCAACTACTTATTCACTTTAGTCTTGTCAGACCTTATAAGTAATAGGGACATTAATTGGGGATCCATCACATACTAAAAGGAAAGTCATAATATCAATATTTTCCTCAAATATACATAGCTCAAGCCTTTGATCCATATAAATTTGAGGAATCAAAGGGTACCATTGAATGAGATAGCTATGGTGGAAGAATACACTTCCTAGATCAGTAGTAAAACTTGGGATCTAGTAATTCTTGAGGGAAGAAAAATGGTTTGATGTAGTGGATATTTCAAACCAACTATGCAATAGATTGAAAAATTGAAAAATACAAAGAATTACTATCATTAAAGGATTCTCCCAACTATATGGCATATATATTATACTATAAATTTTCACTTGTAGCTAAAATAAATTCCATTCACCTCACTCCAGCCGTTATCGCTACACGCTAGTAGATCATATATTAAATGGATGTAAATAGTGCATTTATTCATGGTGATCTATGAGAAAAAATCTATATGACACAACCACAAGGGTTCATACACGATTCTTCCTTAGTACGTAGACTTCAGAAGTCCTCTATAGCCTCAAATAATCCCATATGACTTGGTATGCCAAGATGGTTTCATTTCTTCTTTCTCTTAGTTTCACTTGATATCACCTTGACCCTACTATCTATATTATATGTAAGATGAACAAATTTTGCTATTGTTACTGTATGACAATAGTTTTATTGCCACTAGAATTTCTTCATCCATGATCAGAGCCATATAGTAGACTCTACATAATAGATTCTTTATGATAGAATTAGGATTGTTACATTAATTCCATGGGATTGAGATCACTCAAAATAATTCTGGATAAGTATTTCTCAACCCAAATATACTCTTGATCTACTATTATTGTTCCAAATGGCTTCTAGCAAGCTCTCTTGTACATCCTTTATATCAGGTGTCAAATTGGAGGTGCATGGTTTGATTCCTCTTGTTGATGCTATCTTGTATTAATAAATTATGGGGAGTCTCATATACCTCACACATAGTTGTCTTGATACTTTTCATATTGTTGGTATGGCCTTGAATTATTATGTAAGAAACTCATGAGATTCATTAGAAAGCTACCAAAAATATTCTATAATATGTTTATGAGACACACTCATTTGGGATATGTAACTATTAGATTGTATATGAGTATCTAAAATGGTTTATCAAGACTCCTCTTTATTTTCTGAGTTAAACTTAAGGGGGGGCGTTGGTGTAAATATTTATCTATTGTACCTTATATTAAGTTTACTTAGGTAATTAATATTTTCTTATTTATGTAAATTAGAAATAGTTGACCATATGTGTCATCTCCTTGATTGATGGAAGCACATGCTACCTCTATCTCGTTCAAATCCTTGACTAAATATAGTTAGGTGCCACCCCTCCCTCATCAAGTTGAGTTCACTTGAAACCACTACTCTTGCATTTAGAGTCAATCCCTTAGACCACTAAGGCTTTCTTTTGAACTTTTCATCTTGGCTCATACATCCAAATCCTATATATGTAGTTATTTCATTCATTTTTATCATTTAGAGAAATACATATATTAGACTTTTATTTTTTAAAATATTGGTGGATTTATGCTATGATAATTCTATTTTGATCTTAAGTCCAGGTTTAACTTTATTAGTCATTCTTCATTATTAAATCTAACAATAGTGTTGTTCTTGGTCCCATTTTTGTAAGTGGTTATGCAAAATTTTCTTTGACGAATGCAAAAGTATATCTCCACATTATTTATCCCTTTATTTTTTATTTAAATCTCTCATATTTTTTTCATCTTAAGAAGTTTAGAGCACTCAAGGATAGTGCACATGTGAAGAGCTAAAAAAAATAAAGAAGATGACATGCATGTCAATAAAAAATAATATAATATTCCATTAAAATTATTACCATTGGTCTAGGATTTATGAAAGCTATATCCACCATGCCTAGGTGTCAACCTATACTAACATCCTTATTGATGTATCATGTCCTAATTGGTCCATGTATCTCCACATAGATAGATTCGTATTCTTACATGCCTCAAATGTCATACACCAAGAAATTTTCCCATCAACTTTAGGTAAGGAGACATGAAGCTTTATAATGTGAAGTTGACACTATTTAAAGTTAGTCTATGCAATGTCCCTTTTCTTGAAATTTCTAAAAATAGAAAATTACTATTTTTAGTAAGTTAGGTTTCCAAAAATAATAAGTCAAGTCCTGAAGTGAAACTGAGAAAGTTATTTTCTTAAGGTAAATTAATTAAGATAATTTAGGAGGTTAATTATCAAAGGACTATGAAATATTTAATTGAGCCAGTTTGGGTGTGGCTTTTTGGAAAAAGGAAAAATCAAATTTTATTGGCTTATGAAGTGGTGCAAGAAATTTTAAATATTTTATTATTTCTATTGGGTGCACTTGATTTTTTCTTTTACACTTGGCACCGAAGGTTACATGCACTACACACAAAAGGAATCTCTCCTTAATCATGATTTTTGGGTCCCTAACTTGGAAATTGAATATTTTTCAATAAAACATGAATTTGGGCTTCATTTTGGATCATTCTTGTTGCAAATTTTGGTTGAGCATTTGCTCTTCTTCAGAGGTTGGTAAAAAATGAAGAAAATATCTTTGAGGCTGGTAAACCAAGGGGATTGAGGATCAAACATAGTTGTTTCGAGGGTCTCCAGATGTAATCTCATCCAGAGATTGCCATTGTGTTGAATGCTCTTCAATTGGGCAATTTATCTTTAGTTTATTTGCAGGGTTTGTTCCAGTTCAAGTGCATTTTGGATTTCAGTTTGGGTGGTGGTTGTATGTAGAAAATATATTTTTATTGGAGACATTTCTCTCATGTATTTTTTCCCCAAATTAGTGGTTATTCAGTTTAGTGTATTTTGGTGTTTGTTTTGGTATACTCGATTTGCAAGGGTTTGCTAGTGTAGAAGTGTGTTGTGGTTTTAGGTTTTGGTTTAGATATAGGTTGCAAAAGATATATTTATATGTATTGTTCTCCATAATATATATTTCTTCTCATATCAATATATTTTAGTTTTGTGTGTGGTGAGAGTTTGATAGCAGTTTGGTGCTTGTTTAGTTTCCACTTTTAGGTTTCTTTGTTGTAATTTTTTGCAGTTGTAGCATTGTTGTTATCCATTGTTTGTGACAACAATATGATATAATTTCCATGATATTTTCAATAATACATCATATGATAGTTTCACACTTTCTTGATTCATATTTGCATAGTTTGGTGAAGTTTAATTCATACCCAATTTCACTATTTGATGGAAATTGAAAATCTAAGTGAGATATTAGTTTATTACAAATCATAAATAATTTACAGAAAGGGATATTTTATTGAAAATTTGATATAATTTCTAGAAAGGGACATTACAGTGGTATCAGAGCTATGATCTTGCTAGGCTGTAGGGTAAATTAAGTTATTAGATGATTGATGTGAATCATGGGTTTCTTTGAATCAATGTTTAAGAGTGGGAGACTGATATTTTTGGAAAATGCATAAAGGGTTTCCAAATGGTATTAAATATTACATATTTCTAATAGAAGATGGAAAGAAGTCTCTTAAATTTTTTGAATATTTAGAAGTCAAACGTGGAAGAACTATGCCCCAAGATAAGATGATCATCAAATTCTTTGAGGAGTTCCATAGTTTTTCTTAAGATTTTAGGACTAAATAATCATTTATGAGTTCTCCATATGGGCTAGAGAGGAGGAAGAACTAGAGAAAGAGGAAAAAATAAATTCAAAATTCATCAAGGAAGAGATCAATGAGCAAAGAGTTGAACTAGAAGAATAGATAAGAGTTGAGATTTGGGAGATCTTTGATCCAAACAAGGAGGAAGAACAAAAATATTTCATCCATCAGATGGGAGGTAAAAATCTCTTGGTTGAAAATACCAATTCAAATTATGATAATCATATATTTCAGTCTAACATTGTTGAAGAACAAGATGGGAAAAACTATTTGCATGAAAAGATGGAACATGGAGATGAACGAATTATCCTTTCAAGAGTTTCAGTAAAAGAGCTAGATAATTTTAGAAATGAAGACAAAATTATTGCTTTATATGGTTCTAAGTTGGAGTCTTGGAGGCACACAAAAATGAAAAGATTGAGATTATCTCAACAATATCTCTCATGGAAAAGAGGGATGAGCATATTATTTATAGCATCAAAGTAGCAAAATGGGAGCATGGTAAAGTATATAGAACCTCTTGCAGCACATTAGAGGTTGGTTTCTCAATTGGTATCTCAAGGTATGATAAAGGCTCTCAAATTTTAGAATTATTACCTCTTCCTATTCCTTTGTAAAATAATTGTTATCAAGGAGAGTATGCAAGAATTGGTGACAAAATTTGGGACACAATGTGAAATATAAGTTATGTAGATTCCTTGTTTCAAGTTTCAAAGTGTCCTTATAAATGGGATCTAGGTGATGTTTTGAAGATTAAGATTCAAAGGGGCACCATTGCTAACTTTTCTATCTATTACATTTGGTATCACATGGAATCCTTAATGCATACTAATGAATTTGTGAAGAATCAATGTGCATAGCTCATAGAACATTCATGGGATCCAGGTATCACTATTGAAGACAAATTTAGAGGTGATAGCTAGGAGAAGGTGACCAACTTGAGATGCTTGAAACTTGGTCATGGTAGGAATAGTTGGTATCATCTGAATATTCAAATTTTTGTGACTAAATATCCTTTGGTTTTTTGGATCCCAAGCTACCCACAAGATAGAGGATTTGGGAAGAAGGAGAAGATACCACAAACTTATAGGATCCCAAAGGGAAGAATATTTTTTATCATTTGGAGTAAACAAAGGTTTGATAAGGACTTCTATACCACGAGTTTAGGAGCAACAATGACTTACATCATCCATATTATTGACATGCATGTGAATGCAAACCTTGAGGATTTTGACAAAAATATGGAGGTAATGAATCCATACTTTGAGTTTACATTTTTGTTTTATCACATCCCTTAGTAGAAGAGAATGTTGTTTTAATAGATGATCATGGGGGAGAAAGTTGTTGGGTTTGGAAGAATATGTTAGCTATGATATTCTCTAGTGAGCCTCATATTTTCTTTCCATTACTTAAAATTCAGCAAAGAATATTTTTCAAATGTGTGCTCCTAGGAACTTCTATGAAGAGGATATTTCAACATACCATTCATATTGCATCATATATTTATTGGGCTTCCTTAATGGAAATGTTGGTCTCCATTCAATTTGAGAGCAAGAAGTTGACATATGCTACACTATGTGAGGAGGAGTTTCAAGATGTCTTAATTAAGGGGCATTCACATGATAAAGTACATTGGTGGAAGCAACTCAAGGAAAGTGTTAATTGTTTTAATATCATTCATCTCAAGGGTTCATGTGAAAGACTTTCAATCCAAACAAAGAAAGAAGCTTCTACATTGATGGGAAGAACACAAGAGCCTTTGGTTAGGATTGAGAAGGTAACCATCTCATGTTATGTTCTTTTCATTTTAGATTTATTACAACCATGATGTTGTAGAAAATGGATTTTTTATGGTTATGATGCAAAGGAGTAGCTCATGAAATTTGAAAGTATTGATAGCAAAGATTCAAGAAATGTTTCCAAATTCTTCTCAAAGCCACTTAGCTTGTTGAAGAAAATAGTTTATGAGTTGTTGATTTTGAAGAATTTTAGAGGTGTGTAGATGTTGGTTAAGATATTTTCAAACCTCATTTTGCTTCCCACTAATACAACATTAGTCATGTTGATGACTATTACTCAAGTTTTCCATTATTGTAGTTGTTACATCAGTTGCATGTTGTTGATTTTGATAAATTCAGTTATGAACAACTATAGATTGATGTGTTTGGAGGAAGTATCCTAGCATGATGGTGTTAAAATATGGGTTGCATTATCAGTGAACACTAATCCATCCATAATAACACTAATTTGGAGGAGATACAGGGAAGTTGTTCTAGTAGTGCAACATGTGTGTGTTTCCTATAGGTTTCTAATGAAGTTGTGTGATGAATTGTGGGTCCTATGTATTTGGGAATGTTCTAATATTATGGAAAAAATTTCATGTTGTTCTAAGTTATTTCATATTGTTAATTTCCCAATTCAAATCAGCTCCATAAGTCATGGTTTTAGTTTTTCAATTTGGAGCAGAACAATGTTGGCCAAATTGTGTGATTTGGGGATTTTGTGAGTATTTTATGGGATTTATATGTATTAGGAATTACAACATGTTGCTTGCTTATAAGTATCTAAAAATGTATGGTATTTGTTGGGAAAATAGTCAGAGTGATGAGTAACAAAAGTGGGTGATAAGTTTGTGCTTGCAGATAGTCTTAGGAAGAACAACCTTAGTACATATGGGTTGTTTCTTGTAAATTCAAGATTGGGAGAATTGTGCTATGTATGTTTTTGTTGTTGTATGATGCTATTTTACACTCTTTTATTGTACTTTTTCTACCTTAGATCAGTCTATGAAGCTGAAAGTAATATCTCTCAAGTTGAGGTAAAGTATAGGTTTTATGCTACACATTCTTGCATTGAATATTTCAGTATTGGGGAGATAAGAGAAGTGTCTATTTCCTAATTTTATTTTTTTTGTATTGGAAAGTACATTAAATATTATATCAGACCTACAAGCAGAAAAAATCATATTTGTATCAGTGGAAGAAGATTTAGAAGTTGCAAGTTTGACTCATCACATGCTAGTGCTTTTGGCAAGTTTACTAAACCTTTTGTGGGAAGATGTGTTTCAGTTGGAGTATGAGACTGAATGCATCAATTACTTACACATCCAATAGCTCAGATTACACATATGATTTTTTTGGATTCACAACAATGGAATTAAGGAGTGTGAGTCCTTATTTTGGCATGTTCTTTGGCCAAGGGTGCAACTCTTCATAGGTATGGGAAAAGAGCTTCATATGCAATTTAACATGATATATCATTTTGGGAATTATTATTTTGGATCATCATTGTTGTAATTTCTTGAGGAAAATAAATTTTTGGAAGGGAGGACTTGTAATCTACCTTTTCTTTAAATTTCTAAAAATAGAAAATTACTATTTTTAGTAGGTTGAGTTTCCAAAAATAGCAAGTTAGGTCCTGTAGCGAAACCGGGAAAGTTGTTTTCTCAAGATAAATTAATTAAGATAATTTGGGAGAATAATTATCAAAGGATTATGAAATATTTAATTGAGCCAAGTTGGGTGTGGCTTTTTGGAAAAAAGGAAAAATGGATTTTTATTGGATTATGAAGTGGTGCAAGAAATGGAAATATTTTATTATTTCCATTAGGTGCACATGATTTTTTATTTTACACTTGGCATTGGAGGTTACATGCACTACATGCAAAAGGTAATCTCTCCTTGGTCATGATTTTTGGGTCCCTCACTTGAAAATTAAATATTTTTCAATAAAACATGAATTTGGGCTTCATTTTGGATCTTTCTTGTTACAAATTTTGGTTGAGCGATTACTCTTCTTTAGAGGTTAGTAAAATGATGAAGAAAATATTTATAAGGCTAGTAAACCAAGGGGATTGAGGCTTAAAGACAATGATTCTAAGGGTCTCTAGGTGCAATTTCATCCAAAGATTGTCATTGTGTCGAATGCTCTTCAATTGGGTAATTTATCTTCAGTTTATTTGCAGGGTTTGTTCCAGTTCAAGTGTGTTTTGGATTTCAGTTTGGATGGCTATTGTATGCAGTGAATATATTTGTATTGGAGGTGTTCCTCTCATGTATTTTACTTCCCAAATTAGTGGTTATTTAGTTTAGTGTATTTGGGTGTTTTTTTCGATATACCTAATTTGCAAGGGTTTGCTAGTGTAGAAGTGTGTTGTGGTTTCAAGTTTTGGTTTGGCTGTAGGTTGCAACAAATATATTTATATGTATTATGTGTTGGGGTCCTTGTTTGGTTTCCACTTTCAATATTTTTCATTGTAATTTGTTGTAGTTGTAGCATTGTTTTTATTTTTCATTTGTGACAGCAATATGATGTAGTTTCCATGATATTTTCAGTAATACAACATCATATGATAGTTGCACACTTTTTTGATTCATATTTTCATAGTTTGGTGAAGTTTAATTTATACCTAATTTCACTGTTTGATGCAAATTGTAAATCTAAGTGAGATATTATTTTATTGCAAGTTGGATATAACTTCTAGAAAGGGATATTTTATTGCAAATCTGATATAATTTCAAACAAGGGACATTACAGTCTATATATTGTGAGTGTACATCCAACAAGTAGCACTTGCTGTGTAAATTCAAAGTGATTGGCTTTGAGTTAGTTGTTCACACTAGCAATCTAAAGATGACTTTGTCCATAGGGAGACAAAGAGGTATAAAGAGAGAGAGAGAGGAGTGAAAGAGAGATGGAGAGGGAGAGAGATTGTAACATACACCCCCTTTTTTTTTTGAAATCCCCTATTTGTTGTTTGCTTGTTTCAATGATGTGTTGTGTTTGGTTTTCAATGCATTTTCAGATGAACATAACATAAAGATGATATTGCAATGAACAAGAAATGCAATAAACTAAACCCTTTCAATATAGATTGAAACAAACAATTTGAATATTCATTTTCTATTTAATATCAGAACATTACATAGTGAAATCAGACCTGGAATAAGAAGCTATAGTCATGTCAATAACTCTTCAAATGCAACAATGGGCCTCTTGAATGGGCAGTGATAAAACTCCAAGTTCTAACCATCAAAGAGCCTCTTTCTCAATCACATAGATCACCTTTTTCCAACCTCAAAACTAGCTATGATAAACCCCACACATGTTAGTAAAAAATAAGGTTTTCTTCTTGCAAATGACATCCCTCCTTGAAGAATTGATCTGCTCTAAAAATTCAGAAACTCAACCAAAAATTGCAAGCTTATGCTCTTTAGAATTGGCTGGAGATTTCCCTTTCATATATTTGATACCCATTTTGAGTTATCCACCCATCAATGAGCTATGAGTCAAAAACTAAGTTCAAGCCCATTTATAGAGACACCCATAAACTAAAACAAATCACCCCAAAATATTCAAAAACCACATCAAAATTGAAAGAAATCAAAATCATACCAAAAATCCTAAAAGTACTAATAAATCTTCATTATTTCCATCACCAAGATCAACTCCATGAAGCTCCTGTGATCTCAACTAATAATAAAATCCAATATTTGATTAGGATGGATATTTAACCACTGAAACCAGCCCATACGAAGAGGGTTTTTGTCCTCAGTTCATAGCCCAAGCAACCTAGAAGCAATTTGACAACATTTCATTTTGTTGTCAAAGCAAAGATATCAAAATGAGAGCCAAACTCAGAATATAAATTTTAGGGTGATGGACTCCAAATTTCTCTTAGTTCCACCCTAGAAACCAATGCCTTTTCTCCTCATTGAAATATTTAACATTTAAAAATATTATTTCTTCTCTCCTTTAGGTGTCCACTTCATGGAGACATTAAAATATTAATAAAGCTTTTAAAAACAACTTAAAGTCATTTCACTAGGCTCAAGGTACATTTTTCCATGACCACTATTCCCCTCAACATAAGTTTATAATATAACTTTATAAAATAACTTAAGTGGTCAAATTAAGCAAATATTAAAACTACAACCTTAGGCTCTCCGATAATAAACTAAGTGATAATGCTACTGCAAGTACACTGGCCTAAGACCAACCCCCCCAAAGGTGACTTACTCTAAATAACATTGCTATAAATAGTAAGTATATTCCAAACACCCAAATTGAGTGAAACTGAAGACCACAGAAGAACACTGTGACCAACTGAAGATAGCAACATCAAGACC